>CM060679.1:79729029-79789787 GCA_030686995.1 Artemisia argyi | reverse complement strand
ATTCGGGATTTTAGGATCTCTAAAATAATGGTGTTCACTCTGATTTGTCTAAGGTTCTGGTTAAGGAGTTGTATCGGCTACAATTAAGCCCACTTATTTATAACACATTACTTACATAAAGAAGCGTCCAAATTTATGTAAGTAAGGGATCATAAACTCATGGTTCGGTGATTTACAATTTCTTTATTTAACTGAAGAGGCGTCCCAATCCATTTAAATAAGGAGATTCTAAAACATCCTACTTAAGAATTTCCGACACAAAATCCGCCTTCTGAGGCAGATGGTAAGATAATCCAGTCATCAAATCCCTAAAGCTAAGCAATAATATTATTTAACTCAAATCTTGTGTCTCATCAAACACAAGATTAAGTTAACTAATTAGTTATTACTGAGCTCCATGTTTTTAATTACTCGACGAATCTCTGGGGCTCCTTATAATACTAAAGTCACATCATCTAACAGCGTGGAACTAAGCAAACCTCTAACCAAAAAGCATAAGTGTATGTATTGTGTGAAAGGCAAATAAAGAGGAAGGTCCCAACGTATATAGCAGTTATAGTCTAGGTACTAAATGCAACCTAGTTCTCTATAACCAAGGCTCTGGTACCAATCTGTAACACCCCCAAAATACCGCAGCGGAAGACTGTGTCATAGGGGTGCTACTTCATAATACAAAGTACAAGTTATAGAAAACGAACTCTAAATGAGACGTTTTGAAAAGTTACCATTCGATTAATAAATTCCGAGTTACAAACTTGAGATTCCAAAGTATGATACATAAATGTATACAAAGTTTTGAATGGTAAATGACAAAAGCGTAAGTCTTCAGAATATGCAGCTTGACTCTAAGTTCCACGCACTAGCTATCGGCTTACTAACCTGAGATAAACATGCTAAAGTGTCAACACAATGGTTGGTGAGTTCATAGAGTTTGTCTTAAAACAGTTGAAAAGCCTTAAAAGAATGTTCACACAGCAAAGGCATCGTGAATCCACTTAGTTACAAGTCCCGCCATAAGAGACTTGTAACCTGTGTGTTCACAACCCACTGCTACAATATAGTATGATTAAGACATGTATAAGTTCATCAAAACAATTAAGCAATTAGTCGTGAGTCTACTCTTCATCTCCGAAGACCTCACGTTTATGATGTATCCAACATTCGCAAATGTTAGGATGTATCAATAGCCTCAATGGTCATCCAACAACTTAATTTGGAGCCACCGGAAGTCTCAATGGTCATCCAGCAACTTAATCTGGAGCCACTGGAAGTCTCACAATCAAGTATAATGCAATCATGTATATATAACATCAAGTATAATGCGATCAAGTATAAGACAATCAAGTATAAAACAATCAAGTATAAAACAATCAAGTATAAATGTTTTGAGTATTTGTACAAGTAAGCAAGTAGTTGTGCATGTATCCCCCCCAAAGAGTTAAAACAAGTATGAAAAAGTAGGGGCTATGACTCACCTTAAGTCTATGTAATGAGAAATGAAAGTGGTAGTCGAATCGCGAAAGTCTCTAAGAGCAGCCTATAATAGAACGTTGCGACTTAGGTTTGGAGTAACGTCTAAGAATACGAAGAATTGCCTATATATGTCTTGCATAATGTTCATGATGTAGTACTTTAGTATAATGTGTAAGTCTTTGAATATAAGTCGTTTATGAAACATGTATAGTTGGACATCTCTTACTACCGTTCGGGCCGACATAATTCAGAAGTCATGAAGTAAATGTTCGAGGAGCCAGGACACTTTAACTCGTAAATCCACAACTCGTCTCGACGGCTTACTCAATGAACTCCTCACATGAGGCTCCCTACTATTGTAGTATTCGATAACATATATATATATATAAGCTTTTGATCTTTAATAGTTATATGATCTTTAGCCGTGGCTTTGCCGTGACTTTGGTCATGTTACCGTGGTCTTGAGACTCAACCTTGGCTTTAGCCATGGTTGTGGTCTTGGCTTTAGGTCATTAGACCTCTTGGTCTCATCTAATTATAACAATTATATAGTTACTTGGTACTTAAAATGGGCTGTTAAGAATTTGAAGAAAATTATCACTCAGAAAGCGTTTTCAGGGCTCGAGCTTCTTTAGCCCTGAACGACAACGTCGTTCCGGACAACTTTCGTGTTTTAACTTTTTGATGAATCGGACCAGAAGTGGGACTTTCAAAATCATAATTTGATCAGAATGCTAATTAGGCAGATTTGCCGTTTTTGTTTCGCTAACTTCAAATGGTCATAACTTTTGACTCGTGTACTCGTTTTGGGTGATTCAAATTGCTATGTTTTCCTTGTTAAGTCCTCTTTAACAGTAAGTAAGTGTCAAATATCAAAGTTATACTATTGTGGTCGTGGTTTTCCATAAAAATCACTAGTTTGCTTGTTTGCTTGTCATAAGTTAGCATATGTATACCAATACTTGTTTTATCCATTTTTAAACATCATGAACACAATACAAAGACCATATATAGCATGAAAGAAACATAATAAGCATGAAATGATATTGAGCAAGAAAGTGTATAAGGGTTTGCTTACAACTTGTGAAGAACTTAACTCGAACCAAGATCAAAACCAAGAATCACTACTAAATCTTGCTAAACTTTTCCAACCATAGCCATGCTTCCATATCAAAAACCCTATCTTATAATCCCTTGATAAACACTAATCTAACATAAAAACAACCTTTAGTAAAAATCTTCACTAAGAACACTTGGAAATTTGATGAGTTTTGTGGTGAATTTTAGTGTTTTATGGATGAAAGGTGTTAAGGATCATGCAAGGAACATAAGGCTATACTTATGATGGATGAAACTTGAAAGAATCATGATCAGAATGGGTTATTTTATGTGTTTTGGGTCGTTGGTATTCAAGGAGAAAGGAAGAGAATGCTCTCTTTTATACTAAAAATGAGGAGGTTAGGATTTTAGGATATTTTTGCAAGAAAAACACATGTAATCATCCTAAATCACTAAGCATAAGATCAAGACACCTAAAGGGTGACTCCCCCCCCCCTAAGTGGCGATTCAAGATGGATAAGGAGGGTGAGGTGTGCCTTGGTTGGTATTATCCTAGATATAGAGCTAGTTTTGACTCCGTAAGTTGCTAACCGTAAGTTTTTAGGCCACGAAACGTAAAACCGGGTATCCTAAAAATATGAAACCTGAAAGTATGGTCAAAAAAGTCAATATAGTCCATAATAAAATATAAAATGAGTGGTAGGTTCTATCGGGTGCGAAAACCCTGCTGAAAACTGGAAACACGGGTCTAAAACGCGCAATTCGCGTAAAACGCTGAACTGAAAAACGTAAAATTCCGAAACTTTTGGAATTGTCCTAAAATGAGAGAAAATCATATTTCTATTGTTTATAATGTTTTATGGACATATCGGGATGCTAGAAGGACGTTTAAACCTAAAAGTAAATCTCGGACATGGCTTTGTGATTTTTGCAGAAATAATCCGACGAGCGTCAAACTCTCGGATTATCGTTAAAATAGTTTAACTTACGAGAATATGAAATAAAAATTTCTGAGATGAATAGTGAAAAGTGAATAGTAAAAAGTGAATAGTAAAAGTGAATAGTGAAATTTTCGGGAATAAAAGTTAACCTGAAATTGCGAATTGTTACAGTCTGTACCCCTTAAGGAGAACTTCGTCCCGAAGTTCAGTTGATGTTAACTACTTATGATGTGTCTAAGAGAATTCGGGATTTTAGGATCTCTAAAATAATGGTGTTCACTCTGATTTGTCTAAGGTTCTGGTTAAGGAGTTGTATCGGCTACAATTAAGCCCACTTATTTATAACACATTACTTACATAAAGAAGCGTCCAAATTTATGTAAGTAAGGGATCATAAACTCATGGTTCGGTGATTTACAATTTCTTTATTTAACTGAAGAGGCGTCCCAATCCATTTAAATAAGGAGATTCTAAAACATCCTACTTAAGAATTTCCGACACAAAATCCGCCTTCTGAGGCAGATGGTAAGATAATCCAGTCATCAAATCCCTAAAGCTAAGCAATAATATTATTTAACTCAAATCTTGTGTCTCATCAAACACAAGATTAAGTTAACTAATTAGTTATTACTGAGCTCCATGTTTTTAATTACTCGACGAATCTCTGGGGCTCCTTATAATACTAAAGTCACATCATCTAACAGCGTGGAACTAAGCAAACCTCTAACCAAAAAGCATAAGTGTATGTATTGTGTGAAAGGCAAATAAAGAGGAAGGTCCCAACGTATATAGCAGTTATAGTCTAGGTACTAAATGCAACCTAGTTCTCTATAACCAAGGCTCTGGTACCAATCTGTAACACCCCCAAAATACCGCAGCGGAAGACTGTGTCATAGGGGTGCTACTTCATAATACAAAGTACAAGTTATAGAAAACGAACTCTAAATGAGACGTTTTGAAAAGTTACCATTCGATTAATAAATTCCGAGTTACAAACTTGAGATTCCAAAGTATGATACATAAATGTATACAAAGTTTTGAATGGTAAATGACAAAAGCGTAAGTCTTCAGAATATGCAGCTTGACTCTAAGTTCCACGCACTAGCTATCGGCTTACTAACCTGAGATAAACATGCTAAAGTGTCAACACAATGGTTGGTGAGTTCATAGAGTTTGTCTTAAAACAGTTGAAAAGCCTTAAAAGAATGTTCACACAGCAAAGGCATCGTGAATCCACTCAGTTACAAGTCCCGCCATAAGAGACTTGTAACCTGTGTGTTCACAACCCACTGCTACAATATAGTATGATTAAGACATGTATAAGTTCATCAAAACAATTAAGCAATTAGTCGTGAGTCTACTCTTCATCTCCGAAGACCTCACGTTTATGATGTATCCAACATTCGCAAATGTTAGGATGTATCAATAGCCTCAATGGTCATCCAACAACTTAATTTGGAGCCACCGGAAGTCTCAATGGTCATCCAGCAACTTAATCTGGAGCCACTGGAAGTCTCACAATCAAGTATAATGCAATCATGTATATATAACATCAAGTATAATGCGATCAAGTATAAGACAATCAAGTATAAAACAATCAAGTATAAAACAATCAAGTATAAATGTTTTGAGTATTTGTACAAGTAAGCAAGTAGTTGTGCATGTATCCCCCCCAAAGAGTTAAAACAAGTATGAAAAAGTAGGGGCTATGACTCACCTTAAGTCTATGTAATGAGAAATGAAAGTGGTAGTCGAATCGCGAAAGTCTCTAAGAGCAGCCTATAATAGAACGTTGCGACTTAGGTTTGGAGTAACGTCTAAGAATACGAAGAATTGCCTATATATGTCTTGCATAATGTTCATGATGTAGTACTTTAGTATAATGTGTAAGTCTTTGAATATAAGTCGTTTATGAAACATGTATAGTTGTACATCTCTTACTACCGTTCGGGCCGACATAATTCAGAAGTCATGAAGTAAACGTTCGAGGAGCCAGGACACTTTAACTCGTAAATCCACAACTCGTCTCGACGGCTTACTCAATGAACTCCTCACATGAGGCTCCCTACTATTGTAGTATTCGATAACATATATATATATATATATAAGCTTTTGATCTTTAATAGTTATATGATCTTTAGCCGTGGCTTTGCCGTGACTTTGGTCATGTTACCGTGGTCTTGAGACTCAACCTTGGCTTTAGCCATGGTTGTGGTCTTGGCTTTAGGTCATTAGACCTCTTGGTCTCATCTAATTATAACAATTATATAGTTACTTGGTACTTAAAACGGGCTGTTAAGAATTTGAAGAAAATTATCACTCAGAAAGCGTTTTCAGGGCTCGAGCTTCTTTGTACCTGAACGACAACGTCGTTCCGGACAACTTTCGTGTTTTAACTTTTTGATGAATCGGACTAGAAGTGGGACTTTCAAAATCATAATTTGATCAGAATGCTAATTAGGCAGATTTGCCGTTTTGGTTTCGCTAACTTCAAATGGTCATAACTTTTGACTCGTGTACTCGTTTTGGGTGATTCAAATTGCTATGTTTTCCTTGTTAAGTCCTCTTTAACAGTAAGTAAGTGTCAAATATCAAAGTTATACTATTGTGGTCGTGGTTTTCCATAAAAATCACTAGTTTGCTTGTTTGCTTGTCATAAGTTAGCATATGTATACCAATACTTGTTTTATCCATTTTTAAACATCATGAACACAATACAAAGACCATATATAGCATGAAAGAAACATAATAAGCATGAAATGATATTGAGCAAGAAAGTGTATAAGGGTTTGCTTACAACTTGTGAAGAACTTAACTAGAACCAAGATCAAAACCAAGAATCACTACTAAATCTTGCTAAACTTTTCCAACCATAGCCATGCTTCCATATCAAAAACCCTATCTTATAATCCCTTGATAAACACTAATCTAACATAAAAACAACCTTTAGTAAAAATCTTCACTAAGAACACTTGGAAATTTGATGAGTTTTGTGGTGAATTTTAGTGTTTTATGGATGAAAGGTGTTAAGGATCATGCAAGGAACATAAGGCTATACTTATGATGGATGAAACTTGAAAGAATCATGATCAGAATGGGTTATTTTATGTGTTTTGGGTCGTTGGTATTCAAGGAGAAAGGAAGAGAATGCTCTCTTTTATACTAAAAATGAGGAGGTTAGGATTTTAGGATATTTTTGCAAGAAAAACACATGTAATCATCCTAAATCACTAAGCATAAGATCAAGACACCTAAAGGGTGACTCCCCCCCCCTAAGTGGCGATTCAAGATGGATAAGGAGGGTGAGGTGTGCCTTGGTTGGTATTATCCTAGATATAGAGCTAGTTTTGACTCCGTAAGTTGCTAACCGTAAGTTTTTAGGCCACGAAACGTAAAACCGGGTATCCTAAAAATATGAAACTTGAAAGTATGGTCAAACATGTCAATATAGTCCATAATAAAATATAAAATGAGTGGTAGGTTCTATCGGGTGCGAAAACCCTGCTGAAAACTGGAAACACGGGTCTAAAACGCGCAATTCGCGTAAAACGCTGAACTGAAAAACGTAAAATTCCGAAACTTTTGGAATTGTCCTAAAATGATAGAAAATCATATTTATATTGTTTATAATGTTTTATGGACATATCGGGATGCTAGAAGGACGTTTAAACCTAAAAGTAAATCTCGGACACGGCTTTGTGATTTTTGCAGAAATGATCTGACGAGCGTCAAACTCTCGGATTATCGTTAAAATAGTTTAACTTACGAGAATATGAAATAAAAATTTCTGAGATGAATAGTGAAAAGTGAATAGTAAAGTGAATAGTAAAAAGTGAATAGTGAAATTTTCGGAAATAAAAGTTAACCTGAAATTGCGAATTGTTACACACAATCCTCCCCTGAGGCATATGCCTCCCCTGAGGCTTATGCCTCCCCTTAAACTTTGCATTTAAGGGTTAAGCATTCCAATATGAACCACCAAATATTGAAACCTTGGTCCATCAAATGCTTTAGTTAACAAATCTGCCACATTCTCATCTGTGTGAATTTTTACCACTTTAATTAAATGTTTCTCATAAGCATCCCTGATAAAGTGGTGCCTAATTTCAATATGTTTGGTTCTATTATGAAAAACTGGATTTTTAACAATGCAAATTGTACTTTGATTGTCAATGAAGATGGTAGTATTCATAAAGTTATACCCATAATCCAGCAATTGATTCTGAATCCATAGAACCTGTCCACAACAATTGGCAGCAGCAACATACTCTGCTTCAGTAGTAGAGGTAGCAACAATGGTCTGTTTTTTGCATTGCCAAGAAATAAGTCTCCTTCAAGGAATTGGAAACCTTCAGTTGTGGATCTTCTATCCAAATTTGCACCAGCATAGTCACTATCACTATAAGCTGCTAGCTGAAATGGAGACTCTTTGGGATACCAAAGGCCTAATTTAGGTTGGCCTTTTAGGTACTTAAAAATCTTCTTGACAGCATTCAAGTGAGAGGTAAGTGGAGTGACTTGGTGCCTTGAACATGCACTCACAGCAAATGTAATATCAGGTCTTGAGGCAGCCAAATACATCAAAGAACCAATCATTGACCTGTATAAGTGAACATTCACAAGGAGATCAGGATCAATATTGTTTTTTGGTTTGGGAGCCTCATATGGAGTAGTGGCAGTCCTGACATTCTCCATAGCAAACTTGGACAACATATATTTTACATACTTCTCCTAATGAATGAAAATACCATCAGGTTTCTGCTGAACCTATAAACCCAAAAAGAAAGTGAGTTCTCCCATGGCACTCATTTGAAATTCTTTCTTCATCAGATCCTCAAACTCTCTACACCATGCTTCTTTGGTTGATCCAAAGATAATATCATCCACATACACCTGTACAAGAATAATATCCCTTGAATCTTTCTTGAGGAATAGAGTCTTGTCAATGGCACCTCTTCTGTAGCCATGCTTCAGCAGAAATGTGGAAAGTCTAGCATACCAAGCTCTGGGAGCTTGATGAAGTCCATAGAGAGCTTTGACAACCTTGTACACATACTCAGGATGATCAGGGTCTTCAAATCCTTTGGGTTGAGTCACATATACCTCCTCTTCAATCTCACCATATAAGAAAGCACCTTTAACATCCATCTGATAAACCATGAAGCCCATATAAGAGGCATAGGCCAAAAATATCCGAATTGCTTCAACTCTGGCCACTGGTGCAAAGACTTCATCATAGTCAATGCCTTCCTCTTTTCTAAACCCTTGAGCCACTAGTCTTGCTTTGTTCTTCACCACAATCCCCCTTGCATCTCTTTTATTCTTCAAAATCCATTTTGTCCCAATGGCATATTTACCATCAGGAAGAGGAACCAAAATCCAAACCTGCTGATTCTTAAATTGCAGCATCTCTTCTTGCATTGCTTCAAGCCAACTTGAATCTACCAGTGCTTGAGGAACACTAGTTGGCTCTATCTGAGAAAGAAAGCATGCAAACAGACAATGTTTGAAGTCTGTGTGATTATCCCTCTTTTGATTGTAGACATAAGAGATGAAAGCAACTTCACCATATTTTGTATTCTTTACAGTGCTTCTTGTTCTAACAGGATCTTTAGGATCTCCAATAACCTTTGATAAGGGATGAGCATTATGAATCCTTTTTGTTGCTGTAGGGTGAACATCAACAGTGGCATCAAGGTTGTTGACTGTAGGCCCAAACTCAGTATCATAAGAAGCTGAGTGAAATAGGCCAGGCGTTGGCTGATAATTCCCAAGATCAGAAGGACTTGGAAATCTTGTAAAGGGCTTCTCCAAGTCTGTAGATGCTTTAGTAGAAATGGGAGAGTTGGCAGCATGAGTATCAGCAGCTTTGAACTTGTCAGTGGGAATAGGTGTGCCTTTAGTAGAATCATCAGCAGTATCCTTGTTTCCACTAACTGCTTGTGCTGATTGATGTAGGATTGCTTCAGTCTCTTGTGTAACCTTTTCATTGAGTTTCTGAGCTTCCTGAGTAGCAGCATGTTCTTGCTTCTTCAGTCTTGCAAGATCCTCTGCATAATGTGACTCATCATCTTGTTCAGCAGCAGAATGATTACCTACAAAATGGTTAGGTGGAAAAGATGGTACAACAATGGTATGTTCATCTGGCTCATATTCACATTCTGAGTCATCATCCATGGAACCTGCAGAGTTAGAATTTGGATCTTTGGTACCTGCATTAGGATTAGATGCATGTCTAGTATAACCCAAATAGTCAGTTAAATAATCTAGGTCAAAATACCAAGAATGGCCTTGTCCCTGAGTATTAGGCTGATCTTCAAGAAATCTTAGATTAAGGGTTTCTTCTATCCTTTTGGCATTCAGATTATAAACCCTATAGGCCTTGCTATGAGCTGAATAACCCACAATATACCCCTCATCAGCTTTCCCATCAAACTTACCCAGTATATCAGCAGTATTTAATATGGTCACTTTGCATCCAAAAGGCTTAAGGTAATGTATGTCTGGAACTTTCCCAGTGAGAAGTTCATAAGGTGTCTTGACATGATGTCTAGTGATGGATACCCTATTCAAGACATAGCAAGCAGTACTTACTGCTTCAGTCCAAAACATTGTGGGTAATTTGGAGTCTGCAAGCATTGATCTTGCTGCCTCAATGAGGGTTATATTTTTCCTTTCAGCAACCCCTTTTTGTTGTGGGGTCCTTGGAGTACTATAGTCCCTTCTAATCCCCTTAGACTTACAGAATTCTATGAAAACAACATTTTTGAATTCTGTCCCATTGTCACACCTAATTCCTTTAACCTTTTTATTAAGCTGGTTTTCAATTAAAATGATGAATTCTTTCAGAATAGGAGTTGTTTCATCTTTAGTTTTAAGAAAGAATACCCAGCAAAACCAGCTAAAATCATCTGTGATAACCAGGCAGAAGTACTTGTGATCAATACTTCTGATAGGAGTTGGACCAAAGAGATCCATGTGCAGCAACTGAAGAGGTTCTGAAATGGTTCTCATAGCTTTGATGGCTTTGTAAGAGGCTCTGTGTTGCTTTCCCTTGTTGCAAGCAATGCAATTGTGTTCATTGGTGAAGAGTTTTGAAGGAATGCCCTGAACAAGACCAAGTTTAGACAACTTGTTGATAGTCTTGTAATTCACATGAGCCATTCTCCTATGCCACTTGGTAGATTCATCCTGGGAAGGTTTGGCCACCAAACATGTTAGATCACCTTCTGGTTTGACATCATTCAGATTGAATATGTACAAGTTGAAGGTTCTAGGAACTCTCAGCAAAACAGTTGTGTCTTCTGGAAGTTTGAAGTCCTTGGAGAGTACAAGACACTCATCTTCAGAGAAGAAAACCTTATTCTTAGTGTCACAAATTTGTGATACAGAGAATAGATTAAAATGCTCCAGTTCCTTCACATAATAAACATTCTCAAAGTCTAACAAGGGTGTCTTAATAGTTCCTTTCCCAGTAATTTTGCCATCTCCACCACCAAAAGTTACACTGCCTCCTCCTTCTATGGGCACAAAGTCATGCATCTTGTCCTTGTTCCCTGACATACTTCTAGAACAACCACTATCAACTATACCTACTTCAGTACTTTTCAAAGGATGATCCTATAACAACAACAAAAACTTCCAATTTCAAAATTACCCTTCAGCAGAAGACAATGTTTTTGCTTTTGATATATTTAATTTTAGGTCCGAAGACGCCCTTGGATCTTGAACGATGAAGATGTGTATGGTTCGTTTTGGAGACTCAGTTCGTGGTATAATTCTTGACTGGAACAGTTACACGCGCTTTACAAATATTTTGGGGGGCATATGATACCATACAGTTCATGATATGATTACACAAAATTAGATAATCATAAGCATTGAGTTGTTTCTGGTTGATCCGTCTGCGCTCACTGAGACTATCGGCCATTGCATGAATCGCCATGCATATATTGACTACAAGAATTATCCAAAGACATTTTATGATGTCTTTTTCACTGAAGGACGAGATGATCTATGCTACTGAGTTAATGATTCAAGCAGATGGTTAGTATATTTTTAAGGGGAAGCTTATTGTTCAAAAATACTTGTCCATCTACATGCATCACTTGAGGGGAAGCGTTTATGGAGTTGCACGAGACCCTATTGGATGATTACAAAAAGGGGAAGAATAGTTATGATGTGCAGCTTATTATTGGTGATAGCATTGTTTCTTCATGCAGATTGTTTTGTAATATCAAATAGGGGAAGATTGTTGGGAATTATAGATTTGAAGATTTGAAGATTACAAAACCTACAAGCAAGAATGAAGAAAGAAGAAACAATAAGGGCCTAATATGTAATAGTTAGCTTTCATAGGAAGCTAGGGTTTGTAACCTCCCTCTATTATATAAAGAGGGTAGGTGTCTAGGTTACAGATCATCTCATTCATAGCTAGTCTCTCCAATGAGAGTCTAGAAACGCATAGAGCGTTAGTAGTAGTTTAGTAGTTGTAGTAGTTTTTATATTTATAATAAAGAAAACCTTGAAGTAACTTTGATTCTTATATTCTTATTCCGCTATGGTTAATCATTGTTATTATATCCTAGATAGGGCTTAAACGATCTTTCACAAATGCCTTGAGCATTTACCCACGGGATCTATCACCTTTTGGGATGATCTCACCTCTCGTTTCCTTGCTTAGTTTTTCCCACCGGGGAGAACTACCAAGTTAAGGAATGAGATCCTGATGTTCCAACAACGTCAAGGTGAAACTCTTTACGAAGCATGGACTCGTTTCAAGGACTTACTTCAAAAAGTCCCTGATCATGGCATTGATCTTTGGCTCCAAGTCCAAAACTTTAATGATCATGCCAGTCTCTCCACAAGGTAAACCATTGACCAAGTGGCCGGTGGTAAGCTACGTGATAAGAATGCGGAGGAATCATGGGGAATCATAGAAGATCTTGCTCTCTATGACAACGAATGTTTGAATGACCTCCGTGATTTGAACAAAACGGTCAAGGCAATATCTTTGCCTTCGAACAATTCAAGCTTCCCGACCGTAGGATCATGGAACTTGAGGACCAAGTTAAGTTTATCATGAAATCCTACGAGGCTCCTAAACCTTCAAGCCAAGTGAATAAAATCAATTCTTCATGTGAGTATTGTAGTGGTCCCCACGACACTCGTGATTGCATGGAACTCCCCGAACAAGCTTTTGCGGACTATGCATCTTTGCGTACCGAAGGAGCGAGAGATAAGTGGTACACTTTCAAGCCCGAGCCAAACACTTATGGTGATTCTTACAATCCCTCTTGGAAAAATCACCCAAAACTTAGGTGGAAACAAAAAACAAACCCTTCTTAAACCAATTCTTCCAATCCACCTAATCATTTCCAAGCAAACGGCCCATCCTCGAACCATACTTTCAACAACAATCCTTCCAACAATTACGGCAATGCCAATAATTTTGAAGGATTGATGTCCAATTTTATAGCATCTCAAGAAGCTCGTATAGCTAAGTTTGAAGCCGATTTTAACCAACAACAAAACGAGATGACCAATAAAATTGATAATTTGATAAAGGCCTTAAGTAACCAAGGAATGACCCCGCCTGCCAAAGTAGTAAGAAACCCTAGTGGGGGAAATGAGGTTAAGGACCCTTCATCATTAGAACACGTACACTTTGTCAATGTAGTCACTATTAAGCCACTTGATAGGACTTGTAAGGATGATGAGGAAGATAAGGTTGAGATAAGAAGTAATTTAAATAAAGATGTCGAGGAGGAGAAGGAAAAGGTAGAGGATTACTTCAACAAGTCTCCCACTTAGGATTAGCTTGCATATCATAAGAATCTATTGGATGATCCTTGTAGGATACTCTTAATGATATACACGTATGGTTTAGTAGTTTATGTATCAAATGTTATAGTGAAGGAGCTAGAGAGATGAAGTAGAAATATGGAACCTTGAAAGAGAAAGTATGTAATATTAGATTATGCAAAAATGAGAAGGTCCAACCCCTTCCTTGCTAGGGAAGAGGTATTTATAGTTACAACATAAATGCCCTCCTACAGGCTGTGAATTGGGTGTACAGTGGGTAAAGACCTGTCCATCCTCAACGGTGTTACTTAAACTACTCTAATACTAACTAATGAAAGTAATGACTATGATCTAACTTAACGCTATTAGATACTCTGGGTGACTGAGTCTTTTATATGAATATTCGTATTCCTAACAATTTCCCCCTAAGGGAGGTCACCCCGGAATTTACAACTTGAATTCTAGCATTCTAATCTTTGTAGTTAACTTTGTAGCTCGTAGTCTTCGATTCTTCATAGCCACAGATCTTTATGCTTCAAGCAGTGAGCTTTAGATGACTCGTTGTATATCAAGGATGATCTTCGAGAATACATTGAGACAGTCATCCAACTTTCATCTTCAAGTCATCTTTAGCATCATTGACTCCATGTGAAGTTGTGATTGTAGAATTGGTATGCTCACACTTTCCTTGAATCTTGTTTTCAGCATCAGAGTAGCAGAAGCTTTGGATGAAGACCTTTTAGTTCTCATGATCTAAGACATGGATGATGTAGTGTGAGCACGGGGTGATGGATCGGCATCTTTTCAGCAATCATCAGATATTCCTGTAATCAAACAGTTAGCAATAAATCGACCGGTACTTACAGGTTTGGATATAGAGATTGTCAACAGCATAGTGTGAAGACTCCTTCTACTCCTTACTAAGACTGTTCCCAATCGGCAACCCCCAAGAGGATTAACACGATCTACCTAAGTAGATCAACGATTGGGTGAGTCGCTGGAGATCACTCCACGACTGTAGACCATTGGTAACCACCGCGACCACTAAGCGTAATCCACAAGGAATTACCTAAGTGACCTGCTTTCAGGGTTGTTTGATGTTGACCCTGGAAGGAATTTCCATTCAATCATTTGAGAATTACACAAGTAAATTCTCTCATGAATGTTCTGGTAGATTGATAAGATCTAAGTATGACTCATAGTATTACACCTGGTGTCCTTAATGTTGAACAACAAGTGTAGAAGTAGCATGTGTTCCTAAGAGATCATTTGGTGCAACTCGTGGCTCTAGACTCGATGCGTTCATAATTTGGTTTTTCCTATGCGGAGACTAGGGAGAGGTCTCCTGCTTCAATATCAACCATCTCTAAGAGATAAGTTGATAGATTACACCGATTCCCCGTGAGAATGAAACAAGTCCTTTTAAGAGAACTTGAGTTGCTAGAAGGTTTTGTAGGACCTTAGATATCACAACTTTATCTCACAATATAAGCTCAATAGGAAGTAAAGGTGGTGACTTGATGTAGTATGTATGGCATTGGAATATATAGAAAGAGAAATGAAATATGGAACGTTATTAAGAGAGAAAATCACACACTACACACACAAGCACACCTTACAAATGAGCCTTGGTGTGCCTTTTATACTTCCATCACATGAGATGGATGGGCTTACAATGGGCCCTTAATGGGTTGAGCATTTAAGGCTTTACATTAAATACTTGGACTAGCACTATTACTAACTATTAAACGTTAACCTATTACAATACTTATCGACTCAATAATGATCTTCACTTTTAATGCTAACAATCTCCCCCTAAGGGATGATCATTCAGATCTCTCTTAGATTACATAAATGATCAACACTTCTAATGCTAACAATCTCCCCCTAAGGGTGATCATTGAGATCTCTCTTTTGTGACCTTGATCTTTGATCTTTGAAGCTTGTTCTCATTGAACTTTGAGCCTTGTTGTATAATAGTTTTGCTAGTTCCTTTGTTCCAATCATGCTTTGTGATCTTCGATAAATGACTTTTCTTTGTTCATAGTTCTTTGTTGTTGTGGTGTCATCTGCCTTTCGTCACTTCTTTGTCTTTGGAGGTTATACGCCTTTACAACATGCTTATATGTCTTTAGTCTTTGAGATACATACATTTGTTGTTCCTGTTCATTCACACTGATCTTTGTCACTTTACTTCTGTAGATTCTTTCACATTACGTAGAATCTTTCTTTGAACTTATCTTTGCTTAGATCTTCGATGAGAACTTTTCTTTGACCTCGTGATGCATGTATGAGCATGTAGAAACTAGTGTGGTGGTGGTGATAATAATGAGGTAAGGGTAGCTGCATGAAAACGGTTAGTAACAACATAGTGTGAAGACTCCTTCTAATCCTTACCAAGGCCATTCCCAAATTAGATACTCCCGAGAGAGATTACGAGACCTACTAAGTAGATCAATGAATGGGTTAGTCGTTGGGGATCACTCCACGACTATAGACCGTTTTTTAAACCACCGCGAACACTAAGCATAACCCACAAGAGATTACCTAAGTGACCTGCTGTCAGGGCTGTTTGATGTTGACCCAGGCAGGAGTTTCCATTCAATCATTGGGAATTACAAAAGTGAATCCTCTCATAAATGTTCTGGCAGATTGCTGAGATCTGCGTAGGACTCTAAAGTTTACATCTGGCTTCCTTAATGTTGAACAACCAGTGTAGAAGTATCATGTGTTCCTATGAGATCTTTTGATGAATCTCGGGGCTCTAGACTCAATAAGTGAATATTTTGTCATCGGAGACTAGAGCGGTGTCTCCTGTTTCAATATCAACATGGCTCGTAATGAGCAGTCGATAGATTATGCAGGGTTCCCTATGAGAATGGAACAAGCTCTTTTGAGAGAACTTGAGTGGTTAAGAAGGTTTAGTGCAGTGCGCCACTGGGTCCATGACGTCTTTGTCTTCAATACCGGTGTCACCTTGGTAACAACCGATAGCATATGAATTGAACCCGGTTTCTGCCCTAAGGTTGGACATTTGGAGGGCTATTTCTTTTCACCCTTTCATTTGCTTTTCTTTTTAATTCTTCAACCCCTTCTTTCTCTTTTTCTCATTTACTCCTTTTTTCAATCATACCTAAGGACTTCTAATTCTACTCTATTGGAATTGTCCTTGGGTATATCCCTCCGGCTCTAGCGGATCATTGGACATAAACCTAACCATAATCACCTTATAACTCCATGATTATCCTAGATTTATTTATCATATGCCATAAAACCTTTTGGGAAAATCTCTCAAAGTGTTTATGATTCTAAACACATTTTGTTAACACTTTGAGAGTTTTGCTTTTTCATAAATACTCCCCCTTCACATGTGCTTATAGGTTTTCAAGATAAATTTTCACATGTTGGGTAGAGTTTGCACTTTTGAATTGATTGATTTTTAGTGAACATGTCCGATTCGAGACACGCTTACATCACTAGTTAGACTAGCTTGAAATTCTTACCCGTCCTGGTCAAGTTCAAAGAAAGTCTCTCGAGATGGTACACTCTACTTAGACAAGTCCTATTCGAGACACGCTTACATCACTAGTTAGACTAGCTTGAAGTTATTACCCGTCCAGGACAAGTCTTTTCGATTAATGTCATTTAAGCTTCGTCAATTCATTGGATATATCTAAGTTAAGCTCTTTTGAGATTCAAGACGATCACATTTTAATCACATTTATCCCCCTCAAAAATAGCATATCCATGGTATTTTTGATACCGATTGATTAAACACTATGTTTTTGGATAGCTTATGGGGAGAAACGTATGTTTGTTAATTCCGAATTAGTTTCTTTTTTTTTAATTTTACTTTTTGGTCCAATTGTGGTGCGTGCTAGAGTCAGATCGACAATTAGGTTTATTGCATATTATATCCTTTGTCGATCGGTTTGTGGGGGTTGTGTATTAATTCCTTTATAAGAAGATCGTACTGTCTTGAATCGATTTAACATATATCACATTACGATCAATATGGTGGGTTACGGTTAGGGATTGGTTTTTAATGCGTATAAACCCTAATCTTGCGATTACTGTTTTCTTTTTCTGATTGTTTGTTGCATGTTAGCTGGTCTTTGTTTCTTGGTTTTATATTGTTTTGTTGATTGTGTTTGTGGGATTTAAGAGATGGAAAAGGGATTTTTGATGAACAAAAGTGCGAGCAAGGGTTCAAAGATTGATGGTATAGCAGGAATTAGTGATGTGAATATGAATAAGGGTTTTTTGACATCAACTAGTGCGACCAAGGAAGTGAAACTTGTGGGTAATGCTGCTGGTAATGTATCGAACCATGGTGAGGAGAACATTGCATCGATCTTAAATAATTTTAAGGATTCTATGGATAAGTTGGGTGGCAATGTTAATGCTGATGCAAGTTCCAAAGTTGATACGAATGTTGATTCTACTACGGGATTGGGTAAATCTACTCCGAAGGTTGGTATCGATGTTAATGGTGATGGTAGTGTTAATGGTGATGGTCCTAGTAATCAGCCTCTATGTGAATCGGCTGGTCCTATTATTTCTGATTGGAGTGTGGATGATGGTGATATTAACTTGTCTACGTTAGTGGGCAAGAATGTGTCTTCTGGTCCTAAAACATCTTATTCAGCCCCAACGACTTATGGTACTAATGAGGGCAAAGGTAATGTTAGTGGAAAGGAGCACTCGTTTGCTTCTTTGCTTGGTGCCAATAGTACTTCTCGTAAGGTGAATTTTAGGCAGATGGTTAATGAAGATCAGGTTCCTAACCATGATACTAAACTTCCTAAGGAGGCGATGGAACCCGTTTTAGGTCGGTATGAGAACACTCTTGTTGGGTACTTCTTAGGAAAAGCTATAGCTTTTCCAATTGTGCAGAACTATGTTACTAATACGTGGAAGAAATTTGGCGTGCAAAAGATTATGAAGAATGAAGCGGGTGTTTTCTTATTTAAGTTCTCTTCTAAGGACGGATTGGAGCAGGTGCTCCAACAAGGCCCGTGGTTAATCCGTCATTCACCTCTTATTCTTAAGAAATGGTCTCTTAATGTTCCCCTAACCAAGAATGAGGTAACTACTATTCCTGTTTGGGTTAAATTACATAATGTGCCTATAGTTACTTATTCGGAGGTTGGTTTAAGCTTGATTGCTACTCAAGTGGGGAAACCGGTTATGTTGGATTCATTTACATCTTTGATGCGTGTTGACTCGTGGGGTCGGATTAGTTATGCTCGTGCGTTGGTTGAAGTTTGTTCAAATTCAGAATTGAAAAAGGAAGTAAGTATGGATATTCCATTGGATGATGATAGTGGTTATTTGTAAGGAATTTTGGAAGTTCCTACTGATGAAGTTCTACTGACCGGATTCTGCTGAAGCTATAGATGGTTTCTGCTGACATAGTGTTCCTGCTGAAGACTTATTTCTACGGATATTATTAATCCGTATCTTTAGTATTGATTTGTTAGGATATGCATGAGCTATATTAGGTAGTGATATGCATTGATTTTATATTAATTGTATTTTAGGGTTCCTTATGCTTATAAAAGGAACACAGGTTTTTGTTTAAAGGACTTCAAGAAAAACATTTTTATTTGAGATCCATAGAGGATCATTCTTTATGAGAAAAACCTTGTGAAACTTTGATTGTTATTGTCTTTATTCCGCTGTGCAAATCATTGTTTCTATTATCCTAGATTGGGCTTTAACGATCTTCACAATTGGTATCAGAGCACAGGGGGCTCTATATCTAGGATTGATTCGCAAAGTTTTTTACTGGTGTCGACAGACAGAAGCAGCTTCGAAGAACATGGTAAAACACATTCAATTTTGTTTGTCGCATACAATTGATTGGTTGATTCTTTAAAGGTAACATCGTATTGTTTAAGTAATTTTATACCGAATTGGTCAATGCAACATATTATATTCGTAAAGTAGATGCGAATTAATAGAAGTTGTCCAGTGTTTTTGTCGTTTGTTTTGGCAAGTGGTACGGAAAAAGTGAATTAATTTTAAGGTGAGTCGGTGGTATTTAATCCTGATCGGCTGATTTGGTAAAGAGACTTCGTACTATTAATTCTTGATTTATCGTGGCATATATAAAGTCTATCAATGGTACTATCAATTCATAAATTGATGAATCACGTGAGTCAGTAGGTGAATTCTTTAAGGAGTATATTCGTGATAGTAATTGTGGGGTTTATCAATTTTCCAAGATTCGATTGGTTGATGATATATGAATTTGTTCTTTATCTCGTACTAATCATGGGTCAAGCTAATTGCTTTGTGGGTCAGGTATCTTTAAAATTTGTCATTTATTGCATAAAAGCTCACATTTATTAGAGTTGGTTCCTTAATTGTTTGCACATAGATCAAAAGTATTAATAATTGTGGGTTTGTGCTATATCGATTATCTGTATTTCTTAATTGATTATTTAATCATCGTGGGTCAAGAAAGGAAACAGACTTATCGAGTTATATGGTCAATTATTGTGATTCACGAGGGTTGATAGAGCAGATAGTGTTATCCTTTGATTAGTGGGTCTCATTCACGATTCTTTAATTTATGATTGGTTAGTTTATACAATTTGAGGTGCTTGAATTGGCTGATATCTTTGTCGACACGTGCATCGGTTTGTGGCATATTAAATTAAGGACGAATATTTGCTGTTGTACGAGATCACATGGGTAAGTAGTACAAAGATATTATTTAAAGAGAAGGATACGCAAGAAGTGAGGTTACGTGTACCTCGTACTGAGTTGCTTCAAGAGCGTGGCACGGTGGAATTATTATCTGATGAATACATATTATATTTGAGTTGATGCAATAATGGGTCGGTGATGGATTTTAGTGCATGAGAAGTTTTGAATATTGTTGCTATTGTGTTGTTATTTTCTTCAAAGTGTTAATTGGTCTATTTCCTAACATGACTAAGAGATCAGTTGTGACGCTGTGGTACAATTCATTGTTGTGTTAATTCTGCTGTTTAATTGCTTAGAAAAGGGTTTACTGGTGTCCAAGGAACAAGCAGATTCGTACAAGATTTAATTGGTTTTCAAAGGTTTTTTGTTTCTGCTGAAGCTTTATGATTCTGCTGATAAGCTTATTCGTTTCTGCTGATTGGTTAGTGATAGTTTAGCAACAGTTTTGTGACAGATTTTGCAACAGTTTTGTGACATTTTTCAAGTGTCGTCTGGATACTCTTTCATTTGTACTCGTTACTGCTGATCTATTGCTACTGGTTTGGTTCCAACTAAAAGTCAAAAGGTTTAATTTTGCTATATCAGTGGGTTCGTTGTGGTATATTTATTGCCTGGTGATTGGTTGAATTTATCGCTGCTTGTGCTTGTGGTTTGGCGTGAGACTAATCTGTGGTACTCAACTGGGAATAAAAAGAGGGTTATTATTATTTTTGTAAAATGACTTCATTCGGATCAGATGATTCTCTTGAGACATTTGTCATGAAAGTTAGAATCTTGCTACCTATTCGTTCTAGGGTAGACAGGTCACAAGATGAAGGCAAAGATAAAGAAAGATGTGCCACTCAAGTGAGGGAAAAGGTTGCTGGACATATGATACAAGGTGAGGAACTTGAGCCTGATAATGATGAAGGTTCTGGTTCTGAGCAGAGTGGATTGCTGGTAAGCTGTACTACAAAGGATCAGCATGATCAAGTTGCTTTTATGGGCATTTCTCATGTACATAATTCTCCTTGTGATTGTGATTCTAAATATAAAACTCTTAAAGAAGCTTATGATGAGATGAAACCAAAATATAATACTTGTTTTATTGAAGCTCAAACATACAAAGAAGCTTTTAAAACTTTAGAACAACAGAAGGTGTGGTTTCAACAAAATCAATTGGCCTATGAGGAAAAGATAAGAGTTTTAAATAGATATTTAGAAAATACTAGCAATGAATTAAAGTTTACTGAAAAAGAAAAAGCTAGAAGTGAGTCTGAGAAAGATGTTTTGCAAGATAAGTTAGATAAAGAAGTAGCTTTACATAAAAATTGGTTAATTTCAGGAGATAATTTAGCTAGCTATCTTTATGGTAGTCAAGCTGTAAACTCTGGGATAGGTTTAGGTTTAAAAAAATATGTTGGTTTAGAGGAAATGAATGATATGGGTAAATCTACACCAGCAGGCTTAGCAAATTATGTTAAAGAAGGAGAATTGCATGCTGTCCCTGGACATATTAGAGGTGAGTTTAATATGGCAAAAAGTCAAGAGACTTGCCAGACCCTGATTGTAAGTCTACTGACTATGCCTTATGTGATTCAAGTGACAAGTCTTCCAAGGTTAATGTCTCTGCCCCCAGTGTTTTTAATGTTAAAAGCTCAGAGTCCATCTCAACTGAGTCTACTTCCTTTACTCCTACTTCTAGTGTTTCTACATCTAAGAGTAAAGTTGACATTGAATCCAAAGTTAGGGCACCCAAACAAGAACCCATTGTTGTTCAAGATTTACCTAGTTTCACTTGTAATAAATCTGATAAGAATATATACAATTCTAGTGCTTCTTGTAATAAGACTGGTTGTTTTAATAAAAAGGCAAGTAATGTTAAAAAGAAATCATGTTTTGTGTGTGGTAGTAAGTCTCATCTTATTAAAGACTGTGATTACCATGAGAAAAGAATGGTTGTGAGTGCTGGTCAAAAGAGACCTAGACCATTGTGGACCAGTGTTAGTGCTATTCCCCCATATGTTCCACAAGCAACACATGTGAAAACCAGCAGACACATTCCTGCTGGTAAGCCAGTTTCTGCTGGTAGACCTTTTCCAGCCGGTTGGAAAAGACATGTTGCTAGACCATTCTACATACCTACTAGCACTTACTTTCAGAATGGTTTTTGGCCTAGTTATTTTGACCCAACGTATATGGGGTGGGGGACAAGATGGGATAATGGTGTTAAGCCCTCAACAGGTTGTTCTTGGACACATAAGAGGAAAGGTTCATTCTGGATACCCAAGAACAATAGTTCTTGTCAGGTGCACTGATTGAGGGGAGGCATAAGCTTAAAGGGAGGCTTATTGTTGTATTCTATGTATACTAACCATTTTTGCAGCTGTTGGATCCTCATACGCCTAAGGGGAGGCTTAGTGTTTCTACTGACACTACATGTTTCTTTGGTTCCTGCTGATTGATGGTATATTTTATATATTTCATATTTCTATTTGTTTCTTTCTTCTATTTGGTAAAAAATAAATAAATAAATAAATAAATAATAAAATAAAATAAAATAAATAAAATAATAAATAAATAAATAAATAAAAACAAAAAAGAAAAACAAAAAAAAAAAACATATATTTGTATAGTTTTTGTTTTATCTTGTTTGCAGGTTTTGGTGTTTGGTTCATTACCATACAACATATGGTTCTCAGCTCACCATGTCTTACTGACACAAGAGTTGACTAGCCCACAAGATTATGGCTTGTGGTAAAGGCTGCGGAAATCCATAAATGGTAATCAGCTCACCATGATGATGACGGCATTCCATCAAAGAGTTGGCTAGTCCAAAAGCAAACGGTTTTTGGTAAAGACATCTCAGTTCCGTTGATAGCTGTAATGGTTTGCTCAAAACCATAGGGTACTCAACTCACCCATGCTTCATTGCTGAGAGTTGAAATGGTCATCAATTCACCATGGGTGATGCTCTATTGGGTAACCTAAGAATTGGCTAGTCCTAAGCAAATGGCTACAGGTAAAAACATGTCAAATCTGTTTATTGCTATGATGATTTGCCAAAAATCATTAGGGTATTTCAACACACCGATGATTCACGTTATAAGTGTTGAACTGGTTATTAGTTCGCCAGGGTGATGTCATGATTCGACCAAAGGACTAGCTAGCCCAAGAGTGAGTAGCTACTTGGTAAAGGCTCATCAAATCTACATATGTTGCTGCTGATAGGTTGAAGTTGCTGCTGGTTTTTTTGTTCTTAAAAGATGGCTACTAGTTGTTGCTGATATATAGTTTGGTTGCTGCTGGTTACTTATTGTTGCTGCAAATATTAAAGTTTCAATCCTCACACTTTCGATGCTAAAGCTCTATCTGGAATCTTGAACTTAACCATGTCAAATTCAAGATTAGGGGAGGATTGTAAGGAATTTTGGAAGTTCCTACTGATGAAGTTCTACTGACAGGATTCTGCTGAAGCTATAGATGGTTTCTGCTGACATAGTGTTCCTGCTGAAGACTTATTTCTACGGATATTATTAATCCGTATCTTTAGTATTTATTTGTTAGGATATGCATGAGCTATATTAGGTAGTGATATGCATTGATTTTATATTAATTGTATTTTAGGGTTCCTTATGCTTATAAAAAGGAACAAGGTTTTTGTTTAAAGGACTTCAAGAAAAACATTTTTATTTGAGATCCATAGAGGATCATTCTTTATGAGAAAAACCTTGTGAAACTTTGATTGTTATTGTCTTTATTCCGCTCTGCAAATCATTGTTTCTATTATCCTAGATTGGGCTTAAACGATCTTCACATTATTTGACGGAAATCATTCGTGTCGAATATGAATGGACACCTCCTCATTGCAGCTTTTGTAAGATATTTGGTAACACACTTAGTGAGTGTCCGAAACAAGTGAAAGAAGTAGTTCATAAGGTTCCTAATGGGGTGACTAATGCATTGAATCAGGTGGTTAATAACGATGAGGGGTTCACAGAGGTAAGGAACCGTAAGAATAAAGGTAAGAGTGTGGTTTCTACGTCTCAACCTAAGCCAATTTGAGGGGTTAAACTCTCAAAGCCTAAGGCTAATTTTTGGAGACCTAAAGTCATGACAACTTCTAATCAGATTGGTACCAAGAAAGATTTAGATCCTAAGGGTGTTCAGCAGGCTTCTACTTCAAATGTTAAATCTGGTAAGGACCCACAATCTTCTAATTCTTTTGGTATCTTGGAGGCATTGGTGGATGAGGATGTTCTTGGTTTTTTAGCAATGGTAAGGGGTCACAAGATCATCCTATTAGTAACATGGATTCGCAGGTGCCGAGTGAGGCTTCTAAGTCGTCTACTATCCCATCTTCTACTACTTCTACAACAAAAAAGGCGTTGGAGCAGTCTACTATCCCTTCTCTGAGTACTTCTGCATCGAAGAGGGGTAACCCATTTTCTAAGGTGGGTGAAGTAGTTGTTTCTGACAGTGATGCGGATGAGGTGTATGAGCCGAATGATTATTTGGGAGATGATTATTTTTCAAATGAATATGCGGCTCAAGTAAAAGACTTACCGGAACAATTCAAGGAGTTCAAGCTTCAAGGACGTGCTGGGAAGTAGTATTTTATTTTGTTTTGTTTTTTCATAAGATTGGCATGTCCTCTTATGTTGTTTATTGATTGTTCTAGTTGTTGGTTACTAGTGGTTCATTTATGGCCTGTCATAAATGATCTAGGGTAGTTCGAACGGTTGCTTGAGGTTAATGTGGTACTTCAGCCACATTCCATTGTACTTTCAACGTTTTATTGGTTAATATATTTTACCAGGGTGGAAGGTCCCTTTTACCCAAAAAAAGAATTAGTTTCTTTTAAGCATGACCTTTTTGGAACATCTTTGTATTACTCCCCCTCAAAAGTAGAACAGTTTGAATAAATATTTACTTTTAAGGGTTCGTGGGAGTAATATCTTGAGCAAAATTTTGAAAAGTTTTGAAAACCTTTGAAACATTTTGAATAAATTATGCTCAAGATTAAGAAGACATTGACAATCTTCTTGTGAGAAGTCTTCTTTTTCATTTAGGGTTGTCGCAACAAAATTTACAACAGGGTCCTTTCTTTGAAAATTGCGGGTTATGCACTGTTATGTGTACATAAGCCATTATATTTTTAGGATAAGTGCTCAAAAATATTTAAACCTTTGTTGTGATTTAAGCACTTTCTTTTCATTGAAGAACGAGTCCTTAGCTGAAGTACTAAGAAGTCATTATATTGAAGTACGAGTCCTTAGCAGAAATACTAAGAAGTCATATTGTGATTAGATTAGACAACAACCTTTGGAACCCATTTAAGCACGGCGCCAATGGGTTTACCATATTTTGAAATCCATTTGTAAGTTGTGTCAATCCGAGACAAAGAAGTTGAATTCCAACGAGGACTGAAAACTGGTGTTTCATTTTGAAATAAAGCTCGTAGAATCAACGGTGATTTAAAACTCTTTTTCTTTTGAAAGTTGTTTGAGAAACCTGATGTCTCTCTTGGAGTTTTAAAACTTGAAGAAGAAGTTTTCCATCCATTGTTGAAACTCGGCGTTTCATTTTTGAGATGAATGGAAACCTTCCAGAATTTGGATTTTTCAAAGCATAGCCATTCTTTTGTTGTGGCGGAAGCATTTCAGAGTGTGAATATTTCAAATGTTTTGAACGGCTTTGCTTTGGTTCCCACACTGGCTTTACCGGAGTAAAACGAGAGTATGGAGTTTGAAAACATTGATTCTTTTCTTTATGAACACTTGCATTTGAAACCTTTGAGGAGTGAATGTTTCAAAAAAATGTGGTCTCTTTGAAAACTTCCTTCCTTTTTGCAAAGAATAGGTAGTAAAGTGAGAAATCCTTTTTGAAAATGGTTTATGGGTAAAAGGGTTAATTCACCCCGGTAAAATTCATTACACTAAAAACATTGAAGTACAAAGGATGAGGGTGATTTCCCTCATCTCAGTCCCTTAGGACACTTACAGACTCTCATATAAGAATGACAAACCATTCCTATAACTTACCAATAACCCCCATAAGAGTGACAAACCACTCTTATAACTAATACATGAACATAAAATTACAGCGACTATAAGATTACAAATTAAAACCTCAAGCAAATACTTGAATCTTCTCACATCGTCATAGAACATAACCTTCAACGATGCAGCCGAAACCATGGTAGGATAGAACAAGAACCAAACCACACCATTAATCCAAACAACTACAACGATCCCCATTGATCCAAACAGGACCAAACCAGCACTACAACTCGATCCAATACCTCATCTACTACAAGTTTCAAGTGCTAAAACTCTAGCTAAGAATGAAAATCATTGTATCTTGATAAGTCATAGACGAAAATAGGGTTAGCCGACCCTAACTTACAGCATTACAACAACATTGATAACGAGACCGACTAGTGTAAAATTTTAATCAACATGATCAACAGGTCTTGTAATGATCCCAATGGTTTTGAACAAGGGTTAACTTGACTTACATCTCTTTCATAGAGCAGCCTATCATAGGGTTTCCCAAAACCCTAACTTCCAGTAACACATGTCACTTCTCAAGATGCACCGAATCAGAATGAAGACCAGGATTAGAGATCTGAGAACAACCGATCAATGGTTTTGAACAAGAACCCAAAGTAACTTGACTTCTACTCTCCCACAAAAACCCACTTACAAAACTTAAATCTGATGTAGAATGTGTAATCGATTAAAAAACAGCCATAACATAGTTAACATGCAAATTTACAAACCGATGCAAGATCACCACCATCAAGACGTAACCAACGAAACAGCATGAAACTCTTACGTTAGGTTTTAGCATGAACAACACATCACACCCAAAAAGTAACAACGCTACAATTAAAGGTATTAATAACAATGATTGTTAATAAATAAGATACTATTAACCACCGACCCATGATCACATGTTGGAAGATAAAATCAATTAGGACCAATCAACGATCAGAGAAACTCTTTAGCAAATAAGAATGAAGCGCCACAAAAGAGTTTTAAAGGAAATCAACCAACCCACGATAAAGGAAAACTCTTTAGTGATTGAGACAAAAACCAAACTAGTGAGGTAATAAACAATTCTAACATCGACCGACCCACGATGACCCCTTAAATAATTAAGAAAACATTGTCTAAGATCAGTAGAGAAAAGAATATATATCACGATCGACCTTTAGGGTTTGTAGGAATAAATCACCACTAAAGAGTTTTTAAGGATATCCAAAAGAGAAAAGAACCAGCCACCATCTACAATCATAACAAAAACACAACAAATAACACATATTGCATACCCAAGAAAGGGTAGAGAGGACGCGTATAGGTTGATTTATGGCCGGAAGGAGGAGGGAAGATGGCGGCCAAATTTCTCAATGGGAGAGAGAGAATTAGGGTTTTTTCTTTTGGTTGGTATAAGTTACTATTTTTTGAGGATTCACCGGTATAGGTTTTTAAAGATTCACCCGTGTAAACCTTCTCTGAAACACTTACTTGTGGTTTAGACTTGTTTGAAACTTGATATTTTCCTTTTGACCGGTTCAGAACATCAAACTTTGCTTTTAAGGCATTGTATGAAGTTCTCAAATCATTTTATTCTTTTTGAATAGAAGGATGATCTGATAATGCCAATTTTTCATGCAAAGAAGCATTTTTATTTTCAAGATGTGCAAAATATTTTTCATATTTGTCTGTTTCGATTGAAAAATTATTTTTGGCATCACCAAAATCCTTGGTTTGTTGTGCAATTGTCTTTTCCAATTCAACAATTTTCTTTTGAAGCACAAAATTTTCTTTTTCAAAAAGATGATTTGGTGCGATCTGAGTGTCAGATTTGTTTGAAATTTGATTCTGAACTCTTGACCGCTTGATTGAATCAAACAAGTTTTTGTAAGTCTGTTTCAAATGCTCGTTTTCTTTTTTTTATGATGCCACAGCATGTTCCAACTCAATATTTTTAGTATCAAGTTCGTCAAAATCAAACTTGATTTTGGTATCATCACAATTTTCTTCAAAAATATTTTCTTTTCCTTTAAGCACCGACGTCAAAGATTTTTCCGAAAACTTTTTCTCAATCTACTCTTGCAGTTTAAGTTGGAAAGAGATACTTTGTGGTTCGAGTTTTGTTAAATCTTTGTGAGACTGAGCAGTTCTTTTTTATAGTTCTTCTTTGACATCAGCTGCTTCTTTTGAAAGCTCGGTTATTTTCTTTTTGAGATAAAGATTTTCAGATTTCAAAGAAGATGTTTGTTCAAAATGAACATTCTCATACTCACGGCTGACAAATACTGACTTGAATAACTCTATTTTATTTGTGAAAAATTCTTTTTGAATGTCAAGTATTAAGCATTTTTCATCAAATTCGTCTTCAATAGAGTGAACGTACTTTAAATCTTCTCTCATTTCAGTGACAAGATATTTTTCAAAGTGATCAGAACTTAAGTTGATATCTTTCACACGAGGTTCAATCTCATCTTTTAAAATCTTTTTTACTTCAATTTTTAGACGTAAGTCCGATGAAAGTGGATTAGAGAAACTATCAATGTTGTATTGTTGCTTAACACCAATGACTTTCAATGTTTGCTAAATTTGATGTTTAAGATTACAAAATTCTTTCCTTGCTCTATTTTGCCATAACTTAGCATCATAAGTAGCAAGTTGAACTTCTTTGAAATATCTTTTCACATTTGTGTCTTTTTTTTTGAAAGGTTCTTTTGGTATATCTGTCAATTGTGTACAACCATACACAAAGTCGTGGTACGAGAATGGGGTTATACAAAATAGGTGTCAGTTTTTCACTTTGTTTAAAAAACACGGTTTTCTATTTTCCAAATGAGCACTATTCACAAAACCAATTCCAGATGTTTGTTTAGAAATGTCATCAGCTTTTGTAGGTAACATGTTGAAAGTCTGAGTGGTCTATCCCAATTTTCGAAGTTTGTTTTCAAGATCATTTGCTCATTTCAAAAACTCTTGGTTTTCATTCTCAAGTTTTGTGTTAACAATCTCAAAATTTGAAGTGGTATTCTGAAGCCTTGAATTTTCACTTTTTAAATCAGAGTTCTCTTTTAAAAGTGCTTCAACCTTTCTGTTGTTAATAACCATTTGTTCATCCAATCTTTGAATGGAACATTTTTCACGAAGAACAGCTTCTCAATAACCAACTTCAAGTGCTTCATTTTGTTTTAAAGTGGTTTGACATATTCTCCATTCATTTCAAACTTTTGAGCTTGAGATTTCAGGTTTCATATTCAATTTCAAGTTCAGCTTTGCTTTTTGTTACATTTTGAAAACCTTTTTCCATTTCCTTAAATCTCTCAAGCTCATTTGTTAGTAAGACATTCGCTTGCTTAGCTTTGCGATTGTCCTCTTTGCACTTTTCAAGTTCAAGTTTGAAATTATTGATTAAAGAAGCAAATAAGGCACGATCTTGTTCATAAGTAGATCCATCCTGGGCAGGCTCACCTCTATTAGGATCCATATCTGGAGTAGCAAAAGTGATATTACTATCATTTTATTCCACCACATATGTGTCACTTATAGACTCAGGATGCTCAGGATGTGTCTGATTATGAGCAAACACATTATCGAAAATAACAACGTTATCATTATTGTTTGAATGTTGTACCGTAGCCAATATCTCTGTGTCAAATGAAGGTGTGATATGATCATCTTCGGTATCCCAAATAGCTTCATTCCTGTATGTACCATCATCTTCCGAACCATAGCTTGGACTGTTGCTTTCAACCTATTATTTTGAAGATGTATCACTGCCCATGAAAGACAAACTAACATCTGATGCTTCACCCTCATTGACCGATTCCTCTTCTTTTTAAGAATCTTTGTTTGTCTCTCTTACAATCACCTCTGTTTCCTTTAACTGCATCTCTCTTTCAATTAGCTCTCTTTCTTTTAACTGCATATGTTTTTCAATCTGCTCTCTTTCCTTTAACTGCATATCTTTTTCAATATGCTCTCTTTCTCGTTTCAGCTTCTCAATTTCATTTAACTCAGCTTCCTCAACACCAAGTATATTTTCAAGTTCACCCATGTAATTGATGCATTTAGTTCTGAAGGTCGTATAGCTTACCCAAAATCTTTGGTAGAATGCATCGATAAACTCAGACTGGTTCATTATCCAAGGGTTAAATATACTCTGAAACTGAGTTTAGATCACTTTGAGAGCTTCCTTGCAGTTACGCGTATGAAGTTCTTCTTCATTAAGTAGCTTTTCAAGTTGATTCATACTTTGGATGAGTTTTTCTTTGAATTGATGAAAGTGGATTCTGATGAAGTATTCAAATGCATGATCGAACCTTGAATCATATCCAGATGTATTTATAATCTTCTCAATCTGTGACTTGAACACTTTAAACGCTTTCTTTGAATCTCTCTCTTTTATTTGTATTTCCTTTTCCATTGTGTTACGATGTGTGATGAAGTTGATCTTGGATCGGCTCAACGAAATAGGAGTTGAATTTGGTGAAGGTTACTTTCCTTGAACAACGAACTTTCAATCCACCAATAATTTCCGAAACTTAGTCCTCCAAAAAAATTTTCGAAAAATTTTGTCTTAGAAAAATTTTCGAATATTTGCACCAAGAAAAATTATCTAGAATGTGTTCTCGATAAAATTATCTATAATGTGTTCTTGATAAAATTATCTATAAGTGTTCTCAAAAAGTGTTCTCAAAAAGTATTCTCGAAAAGTGTTCCCGAAAAGTGTTCTCGAAAAGTGTTATCAAAAAGAATTCTCGAAAAGTGTTCTCTGAAAGTGTTCTCGAAAAGTATTCTCGAAAAAGTGTTGATGAGGCGAAAAGTGTACCGCTTTTAGGGGGTCATTTAAGCCAGAATCCGAGATTATTTGATCAATTATTGCCCTAAATCGTTCCTTTTGTCATTTTAAGTACTTTTGGAGAGAAATCTGGAAAAGGAAGCATTTTGGACGTTTTTGGAGCATAAAAGTGATCAAAATGGCAAAGTCTCAATTTCCTTGCTGGAACAGTACCTGACGACGTCAAGGGATTACATGTGACGGCGTCAAGAGTGACAAAAGAGGTGGATGTGGAAATTATAACGTGACGATCCAGAATGTTTTTAGGCTTATTGGCCTGACGGCGTCACCAAGGCCGTCAGGTTCCAAATACACGTGATGGCCCAGAGCTCATTCCTACATGACGGCGTCAGAAGTGGATCTAGGCAATACGAATTTTATCATGGCGGCGAGTTGACGGCGTCAGAGGTTAACAAATGACGCCGTCAGGATGCATAGTCTATATATATTTTTTCCAATTTTTCATTGTAATGTGCGGAACTTTGTGTGGGATATTAGGGCATAAACCCTAAACGAATTTTACAGTTTTTTCATGGGTTTCAACCCCTTGATTCTTCCATGTTCAATTGAAGATAATTACTTATTCAAATCATTCAATATGTCTATGTGTTGTGTGATTATATCTTACGCTTGTCTTTGCTTTAACATGCTAGGCTAGGTTTTTATTGTGTTTGCTTAGATGTAGTGAAAACTAGATGTTGATTATGGGTTGATTGTTTGTTTATAATTTTTACGGATGATTGTATTCGATGTTAGGCTTAAGAAAACTGGCAGACTTCCATTGGTAACTTGCTTGAACGTCTTAAGAAACATGATCGGAGGTGTACTACGATTTTTGGTTGTATTTAACGCATAAGAGAATTCTAATGATCCCATGTTAGGAGCTTCTAACGGCTCGACATAGGAGTGAAGTAGGATCTTATAGAGTTAGGGAATATTGTACACGGCCCTACAACTAGTATTAAGGAATAGAACCCGTCATCCATGCAATTGTAACAAGCTAATCAACCTGTAAAAGATATCTAGGGAGTAATGAAATCTAAGTAAACACAACCTTTCTCGTTATTATTTCCACCACATTAGTATATTAGCTTTATTTTCATTTCTTTTATTTTATTTTGATTGCATCTTAGTTAATTTGGTTAGTTGGCTAGCAACTAATTCCGCCCACTCCTTCAAAACCTGAGATTTTACTTGCGTTCCATAAAATATAAAAATACAAAAAGAATCATCCCTCACCTCTAGACCTAGTTTAGTAGGCTTTCTAATCCTAGCGACACTATTCCTGAGTTGAACGATCAATCCCCTGGTACTTGTCACTATACTATACTACAACGATCAGGTACACTGCCTGGTGGGGGTTGTAAGCTTCTCAAGATCCCTTGAGAGGTAAAACCTGTTGCGAGGGCGCAGTTCCCACGTATCAAGTTTTTGGCGCCGCTGCCCAGGGAATAGTTATTGTCTAGGTTAGGATTTCTTTTTATTAGGTCTACTTGCTAGATTCCTTTCTAGTAAGATTTTTATTTTTATTTTTAGGTTTTCTTTAGTCTATCTTATTTCTTTGTTTCCTTTGTTCGTAAACTATCTCGATGAATAACAACAGCATTGATCGTTTGATTCCTGTTATTCGTGTTTTTCGTCGTAGGAATTTCCAAATACCCGCCCCAGTCTCTTTAGTGGAAGATGAGAACCCACCTAACCTCTCGCCTAACCATCACTTTGACAATAATTCTGAGATGGAGGAGTCTGACCATGATAATGACCATAGGGCTAGTCCTTTTTACTATTCGGACTCCGATGAGGACCTAGATGATGGTGACGTAATTAATGAGGATAGGATGGAAGATGAAGTGGACCCTCTTAGGTATGTCGACCCTAGAACAAGGATTGAGAATGATAGCTCATTTAATATGCAATTTCCTTGGAAAATTGGATTTAGGAGCTTTGATGCCTACCTTAACTCATCTCTACCAATGAATATAATCTCGCGTAGTGAATTTAATAAAATTATGGTAGATGAGTTAGAATACAAAGGAGATAATATTGTTGCTAGGGCAATGGCATTGTATGTGTTTGTGGGAAGTTTTGTTTATCTGGTTGAGTTCATAGTTATGGAGAATCTAGGAGAATTTATCGATAGTAAGTTAACCCAAGTTATGTTTGGGAAACCCTTCAAAAGGTTGACCAACCTTGATGAAAAACTTATGGAAGGGTTAATTACATTCTCGGATGGGGATGAAGATTTTGTTTACCAAATGCCCCATGCACACCCTAGGTTCAAGGGTTTTTCTATGGAGAAATGTAATATGTATCCACCCCTTGAAATGCTAAGTGAGAATGATAAAAGGAAAGGGCTTAAATATCCTCATGAAAAGAATAAAAGATATTATCGCGGATGTTTATAGCTGAGTGATAGTTATAAGAGAGATGAGGCGACTATTAGATGGCTCACACTTGGGTATGTGAGCATAAGGGACACATGATAGCCCATGACCTTGAGTCTAGCTACAAGACTCGTTAATAAAGAAAAGCGCTTCTTGGGAGGTAACCCATGTTTTGTGTGTTTTCATTTGTTTGATGTTATTTGTTTCCGTATGCATGTTTTATTTTTATTGTTGATAGGTCATGTTTCAAATTAAATTGTGAAAATGCTTTATTTTGTTGTTTAACTTCGTCCTAACTTCATATAAAGGTATTTTGCAAAAGCTAAGTGTAAGGGGAAACCCCAAATTTGTTTATAAGAACAAAAATGATCATGATTCGCCACAATATTAAATGAACATGTATATTAGTAATTGTTAGAGTCAAATGCTTGTATCGAGACATAATGATGTTTTGCAGGATTTTCCAGGAAATAGGACATAAGTTTTTCCAGAAATTTTCCGGAAACTTAACATAAAGATTTCTGCAGGTCATTTCTGACGGCATCAGGGTTAAACACCTGACGACGTCACGTGTAAAATTCTGGAAATTTTGCGAGTTTTGTTTTTCTAACGGAGTCTTAAAAGTTTTTGTTGATCCTTTAGTTTTATAAACTCCAGGAAATCTGCAAACATTCATTCCACAAGCATTATATCTTAAATTGCTTTCTAGGATTTGTTAGTATATATAGATTGCCGCCGATTTTACGCGAGGTTGCCTTGATTGTTTTCTCAGGTTTAACAGGTTATATATGACAAGAAGATGATTTATATTTCTGGAAGGGAAGCTTTCAACGTTCATTTTCTTGGAGGAAGATCTAACCTTGTTAACACATTATCCACACCGAACGAATCAGGAGAGTATTTGTTTTCATTCTTTTACCTATTTTACTTTTACATCCTTTAATTGAACATTAGGGACAATGTTCATCCTAAGTTTAAGGGGAGGGTAAAGGATGATACTTTATAGGATACAATTGCACTTGAGTTTGTTTGTTCGATGGTAGGTGTGTAATAAAAGTAAGAGAAATACTTGTTAGTGTAATTTTAGCGCCAAATTTAAATTTTTTTACAACATTTAGGAGTGAAACTTTAGCCTTAACAAGCGTCTCATGGATAGGAATTGTATGACTAGCACAAAACCGTACCATTCAGAAAAATTTTCCACCCAAATACGTGAGGTTCGCCTTTAGATTTGATAGGAAAAGCATTCATTATTAGTGCTTATGAGTGTACCAGTAGCATTTAGATTCTAGAACTTGTGTTAGTGATGCATCCCGAGACCGCTAGTGAGACTACATTCATGTAGTAGGATTTACTACATGATAAGAGGCATTAGGATCACCCTTGTGTTAAACCCGTATCATAATTACTTGACCATTTAAGTCATATTACTTGACTAATAAAGTTAATTAATTTTTCCCACACCTTAGCGTTGTACTCATTTTTAGTACACGATACCCTTAGTACACCCCTCCGAGCCTATCTTTTCGTTTCTAACTTTAAGCATTTTACTTAAAGGAAGAATTTGTTACAACCCACCCAAATGTGCAACCAAATCGCCTTAGCCTTCCGTATATGCACTCATCTTTAGTGCATATTGTACATGTTTAAACCCTTAGTTAATTATCTAATTGATTACATGGTTGCTATGTCGAGTCATATCTTGTACATGTTGTTTTAGGACGATTGGGACTCATGGGTAAAGTACTAGTGTTTTGGAGTAATGGGGAAGAACATCATATATTACCCCCATATGCGCATTAATCTTAAAAAGTACTCCAAGTATTTTGATTATCTTGATTCGAGTCATTAGAATAGTTTATTGTAAAGTATGTAAAAATTCAAGTGTAAGGGAAATGTACATTCCCTATGATGTATTATTTTGGATGGTAGGGTAAGAGTGCTTGAAAAAAAAAATCGAAAAAAATCAAGAAAAAGAAAAAAAAATAGAAAAAAGAAAAAGAGAAAAACATACGGACTACCATCCCGTTTCATTCTATGTTTGTTTTATGATTTTGTTATTTTTGATTCATTAGCTTAAGTTGAGTCGAGTCTTGGCTTAGCAACGCCATATTGTACATGTAATTAACCAAGATGATTAACTCGCCACCAGTAAATATTTCCTTTATCCAACAAAACCGTGTTTTCCATATCCCTACACCTAACGTTATAACCCTTTAAAAGACCTCTTTGAAAGTTTATCCTAGGTGCTTACGCCAAGTGGTGGAGGTTTGATCCTTTCCCAAGCCTATGGTAATCTATTTGCTATGACAGGTAGTGAGAGATTTTTTCCATTTCCATATTGTGATATATACTTTATTACACCCGAGAGATGTGAGTATCTAAACTCTATTTGTGAGGTGCTAGTGTATGACCTCCGTGCTTGTTTTTGGTTTTTAGTGGAACGATTATTTGTTGTAATTACTTTTATATTAGTGTTAAATGACCCCTAACTTGTATTCTGATTAGAATAAAAGGGCATTTGCTTGAGGACAAGCAAATCTCAAGTGTAAGGGTATTTGGTGAGGCGAAAAGTGTATCGCTTTTAAAGGGTCATTTAAGCCCGAATTCGAGATTATTTGATCAATTATTGGCCTAAATCGTTCCTTTTGTCATTTTAGGTACTTTTGGAGAGAAATCTGGAAAAGGAAGCATTTTGGACGTTTTTGGAACATAAAAGTGAAGAAAACGGCAAAGTCTCAATTTCCTTGCTATAACAGTACCTGACGACGTCAAGGGATTACATGTGACGGTGTCAAGAGTGACAAAAGAGGTGGATGTGGAAATTATAACGTGATGATCCAGAATGTTTTTAGGCTTATTAGCCTGACGGCGTCACCAAGGCCGTCAGGGTCCAAATACACGTGACGGCCCAGAGCTCATTCCTACATGATGGCGTCAGAAGTGGATCTAGGCAATACGAATTTTATCATGGCGAAGAGTTGACGGCGTCAGAGGTTAAAACATGACGCCGTCAGGATGCATAATCTATATATATTTTTCCAATTTTTAATTGTAATGTGTGGAATTTGTGTGGGATATTAGGGCATAAACCCTAGACGAATTTTACAGCTTTTTCAAGGGTTTCAACCCCTTGATTCTTCCATGTTCAATTGAAGATAAGTAATTATTCAAATCATTCAATATGTCTATGTGTTGTGTGATTATATCTTACGCTTGTCTTCTCTTTAACATGATAGGCTAGGTTTTTATTGTGTTTGTTTAGATGTAGTGAAACCTAGATGTTGATTATGGGTTGATTGTTTGTTTATAATTGTTACGGATGATTGTATTCGATGTTAGGCTTAAGAAAACTGGCTGACTTCCATTGGTAACTTGCTTGAACATCTTAAGAAACATGATCGGAGGTGTACAACGATTTTTGGTTGTATTTAATGCGTAAGAGAATTCTAATGATCCCATGTTAAGAGCTTCTAACAGCTCGACATAGGAGTGAAGTAGGATCTCATAGAGTTAGGGAATATTGTACACGGCCCTACGACTAGTATTAAGGAATATAACCCGTCATCCATGCAATTGTAACAAGCTAATCAACCTGTAAAAGATATCTAGGGAGTAATGAAATCTAAGTAAACACAACTTTTCTCATTATTGTTTCCACCATATTAGTATATTAGCTTTATTTTCATTTATTTTATTTTATTTTGATTGCATCTTAGTTAATTGGGTTAGTTGGCTAGCAACTAATTCCGCCCACTCCTTCAAAACCCGAGATTTTACTTGTTTTCCATAAGATATAAAAATACAAAAATAATCATCCCTCACCTCTAGACCTAGTTTAGTAGGCTTTCTAATCCTAGCGACACTATTCCTGAGTTGAACGATCAATCCCCCGGTACTTGTCAATATACTATACTACAACGATCAGGTACACTGCCTGGTGGGGGTTGTAAGTGATGAGTGTGTAAATACTCATCATTTTTAGTCAAATTTGAACTGCAAAACGTTTAAAAACACTCAAAAATGCACTAAAATACGGAAAAAAATCCCAAAGATCGTGTTTTATATGTTTCAGATGCAAAACGAGTGAAAACAAATGAAAAACGAACAAAATTGCGTAATTGGCAGTTTCAGTCCCCCAACTTTCAAAATTTGACAAAACTAGTCGCTGAGCATTTATTTTAAAGAAAAGTCAACCCAAACTCTTTAAAAGTCAAAAGACATCACAAATTATCTTTGGGTAAAATGTTTTCAAAAGATTACAAGTTGAATCCTTGGAATTCCACAATTGGCAAAATTGGCCCATGTACTTGCAGAATTGTCAAAAACAACCCCCGGGAATTATAACTTGAAGAAAAGTCATCACAATGACCTTGGGAATTCAAGACTTGGCAAGTTTGGTCCTTGGTTAAAGTTTGGACATTGGCAGCTTTGGTCCCTTGGGAATTCAGAAGTTTACAACATTAGTCCCTGTGATTTACCAAATTATTACTACCTAATGGACTTTAAGCAAATTGAATCCAAAGACAAACTGATCCTGATCCATAACCAACACCCTTGGCCCATCTCATAAACCTGGCCCAAAAACCTTTTGATATTAAAAGATTGTTGACCAGTCAATCCTCTCCCAGTCACCATCTTCACGGGAACCCCTTCCCGTCATAACCAGCCATCACCATCCCACCCATCACCATCCTCATTTGTCTTCAAACACCAACTCCAATCCCACTACAATGCCCTCTTACTCACAAACCCGTACCTACCAATCTCCACGTTGGCAATCCACAACCTCCATTTGGGCGCCAAAATTGATTTAAGGGTTGTGATGACTCAAAGTTCAATTCAATGGTTGGGATTTATTCAAGAAAGTACAAGGGTGATAGTGGTGAAGATTCAACTCAATAAACAAGCACAACAGGAGAGGGAAGACCATGTTTGTACCTACCACTTAGTACTAGTACAAATAGATGCTCATTGTAGCCTTCAAAGGCATCCCTTTCTTTTTATCTTTTCTGTTTTGAATGTAGTTTGTAATTGTACTCTTCAATTTCCAGTCTAATGAAAGTTCTTTTAAGTTAACCTCAATTTCGCATTTTTACTCAAATTCTTAAGTTTCTTATATTTCCCTTCAATGATGTTTACTTTGTCTCAAAATGGTGTTTTATAATTGTTAAAGTTAATTGAAATTTAAGAAAACAGAAAAATCAGAAAGAAAAGAAGAAAGAAAGAAAACTCAAAATAAAAAGAAAATCAAAATAAATGGAGATTTGGTCTGAGGCAGGAAGAAAGCATGGTTTTGATTTGGTTTAGAGCTCAAGGGAGCACTTAGGATATGTTCTTGTTTCTTGGCCTTCAGTTCATCCATGCTTGGAAGTCAAGTAGGTCTTTGAACCCCATTTTATTCATGAATTGCATTCCTTGATCATAGTTGTTATTAGTTAGTAATTCATGTTTATTTTAGCATGCTTCAGTATAAATTAAGACTAGTGATGGTTTAGGATTAAGTTATTAGATGTTTGCTTCTTTAAACTTTAAAAACAACCATTATAGGGGTGTTTGGATCACACTGCCTATGTGTGTTCTTGTTGTTAATTGTTGCAAATCTTGGTTGCACTAAGTCATCCAGGCCTAAGTAAGCTTAGATTGATCATTCATTTGGTCCCTTTCATTGAAAAAGTCAAATTTATACTTGCATCCCCTTGACAGTTTAACTGTTGGTGATTTTGAAGCCAAAACCTTGAATCTAGCATAGAAATAGTAAGGGGTGATTGCTTTGGTCTTATTTAGGTTTAGTATAACATAGTTAAGTAATTAGAATACTTAGAAATTCCCCTAAGTCAACTTGGAAGGAAAATTGAAAAAGTCAAATTCATGTTTGGGCAAATAAACTCAATTTTTCCAGGAATTAATGTGAAGTTTGTGGAAGATTTCAAACTCTGATTTTTTTTACATGATATAGTATCTCAGCTAAGCTTCAAGAATCCACAACCATTAGATTTTTAAGACTTTTCTAAGTGGGTCCCACAACCCTCCAAACAGACCTGCAGGGAAGGTTTCTCCCTTGTACCCACTTTGGCCCAAACTCCAACTGACCATAACTTGGTCAATCCTGGGATATTGGGGGTCTTCTTGGGTGTTTTGGTCAGCCCCCTAGTTAGTGTTTAAGAATTAGGAGTTAGGTTTCCTGTAAGAGCTTATTTTGTGGCTTATTTATGCCCTCTTTTGGCCTACTTTTCTGTGTTTGCTGCTGCTGTTCACATGAGCTTGTTTAATTTTGATCTCTGTTGATCATGTTGTCATTGATTGTTGTTGTTGTTGTTGCAATTTGTTGTTAAGTTCCTGTCTACACTTGTTTGTTTAAAGCTTATTGGCCTTATTGGTTTGTTTAGTTAGTGTATTTAACTCCAAAATCTTGTTTTAAATCTCAAACGAGTGAACTGTTGGTTTTTACAGCTTTTATAAGCGTATTTTGAGCCCTTTCATAAGTTTAATTTTCACAAAAATTTGTTTACTTCAGTTAATAATCAGTTCTGTAAAGGAAAATTTGAAAGAAAGAAAAAAAATTAATAATAAATTTGTGCAAAAAGTGGGGTTCGAACCCCTGACCTTTAGCATACCAACGACACAACACAACCCTCCCTATCTAACAGCTCTAGAGCACCAGTTCTGTTGGATACTTCTCTTTTTGTTTATTTATAGTTCAAATCCTTAAATGCCTTATTAATACTGAAAAGCTCTTTACAGTTTATTAGTAATAGCTTTTTCTAAATCAGTATTTTTCTTAAGTTTGCAATAGCATAAAATAATTTTCAAAAAAGTTTCAGATTTTTATACTTTGTAGTTTATTTATAATAATTTAATTAGTGTTAATTAGTTTTTAAGTCGTAATAAATAGAATTTTTGTTGGAAAATTAATTTTCCTTTTTCTAAAATTTTCTTTTGTCTTTTAGTACGTTAGAAAATTAGTTGGAAACTCGTAGGAACTTTGTAGCTCAAAATTCGCGTTTTATTTTGCGCACTCGCGTAATTTTTAAATAACTTTTGCGTTTTTAATTTTGTTCACGTTTTAGTATTCCCGATACCTAATAATGTTTCCCGTAGTGTTTTAGGATTTCCCTAGTTTGGTAATTGCCTTTTGTTTACCCTTAGGTTAATTTATTTTCACTTTCGTTCGTTAATTTTCCAACTTCGTTAATTTAATGTATCTTAAAACCAAATAATCTTTCCAAACATACAAGATTTTAATCCCAATCTCACTCGAGGCTTTCCATTCACACCTCGTTGGGGTACGACCCGGGAAATCACTTCTCGGTCTCACAATTTAAATATGACTTTCACAAGTTTTGCGAGATAATCTTTTTCCTAAAAGGTTTACTCGTATTACTTCACGTCTATTTGTCTCACGATAAATTAGACCTCACGTTTGTTGATATATTGATAAATTGTTTTTGCACACTCCAAAACATAACGAATCAGTAAGCTTCTCAAGATCCCTTGAGAGCTAAAACCTGTTGCGAGGGCGCAATTCCCACGTATCAAGTGTTCTCGAAAAGTTTCACCAAACTTTCTAAATTCTACAATTTAGAGAGTATACCACGAGTCAAAGTGTTTTCTCACTTATACAAGCAAGGGAAACATTGAGTAAGTAATGGTAACACTTCATGATCAACAGGGAGTATTCTCGAAAATTTAGGGTTTAGTGTTCTCGAAAATTTGTATTCTTGAAAATTAGTACAATTGTGTTCTCGAAAATTTTCCAGAACTTTGATTTTGCTTAAAGCACTCCCAAATGAAGTTTGTATTCCAAGATTCTTGTACTTCTAGCCTTAAAAACACCAAAGCTTGAAGAAAGTTGCAAACTTGATGATTTTTATGGAAATTTTTATATTCTCGAAAACTAGTACAAAATCAAGTACGAATTTTTAAGCTTGAATCTTTCAAAAAGATTGAAACTTTCTTGTTAAAAAAGGTTTATAACACTAGTTTGTAATCAAAAAAGTGTTAAAAGCCAAGAAAAACAAGCAAAGTAATGATCTTTAAAAAAACGTGATATAGGCTTAAAAAAACACGAAATAAACAAACTCCCAACACTCCTAAATCATTGTTAGGCTCTAATACCACTTGTAGGACCTTAGATATCGCAACTTTATCACACAATATAAGCTCAATATGAAGTAAAGGTGGTGACTTGATGTAGTATGTATGGCGTTGGAATATATAGAAAGAGAGATGAAATATGGAACTTTATTAAGAGAGAAACACACACACTACACACACAAGAACACCTTATAAATGAGCCTTGGTGTGCCTTTTATACTTCCATCACATGAGATGGATGGGCTTACAATGGGCCCTTAATGGGTTGAGCCTTTAAGGCTTTACATTAAATACTTGGACTAGCACTATTACTAACTATTAAACGTTACCCTATTATAATACTTGGACTAGCACTATCACTTTTAATGCTAACAGGTTTAGTGCAGTGCGTCACTGGGTCCATGAAGTCTTGTATTCAATACCAGTGTAAGCTTAGTAATGACCAGTAGCATATGAATTGAACGCGGTTTCTGCCCTAAGGTTGAATAATGGGAGGGCTATTTCTTTTCACCCTTTCTCATTACATTTCTTTTTAATTCTTCAACCCCTTCTTTCTCCTTTCTCACATTACTCTTTTTTTCATAATCGTACCTAAGACTTTCTAATACTATCTATTAGGTATTTTCCTTGGGTAGATCCTTCCGGCTCTGGCGGATCATAGGACGGTTTTCCTAACCTTAGCCGCCTTATAACTTCATGACTATCTTATGTTTCCATACACCAAATCATTGAAAATTCTCTCAATGTGTTTATGATTAAGAAAGACATTTTGTTAACACGTTGAGAGTTTAACCATTTTCAAATGCTCCCCTTTAACATGTGCTCATATGTTTTGATTTGAAAGTTTGCACATGTCGGGAAGAGATTGCACTTTTGAATTGATCCACCTTTAGTGAACATGAACGGTCATTCGAGACACGCTTACATCACTAGTTAGACTAGCTTGAAGTTATTACCCGACCCGATCAAATCCACAAAAGGTTTCTAAAAACGGTACGCTCTACTCAGACAAGTCCTCTTCGTGACACGCTTACGTCACTGGTTAGACCAGCTTGAAGTTATTACCCGTCCAGGACAAGACCTTTTGTTTGATGACAGTTTATGTTTCGTCAATTCATTGGTCAAGTCTGAGTCCCACACTTGTCAGATGCCATATCTTTTTGTCACCACAAACCATTTACTCCCCCTCAATATGTGCATCGATAAGCAAAAATGTTTAGCACATATGGGAGAACTTACCATTAAGTCCAAAACATTATATTTTAATCAGATTTCATATTTAAATCACATTTTCTCCTCCGATCAAAAATTTCATACCTTTTATGATTAAGACCATTGTATCATACAATGTCCGGGAAATAGGAAAGACCATTGTAATTAGTTACAATATCTTGGACATTAAATGTTGGAGTAGGAACATGATTGGGAGGATGTGGTTGTGTCGAAATGCCCTAGAATAGGCATGTGCATATATGTTTAGTCCATTGTTTAGATAAAATGATTGAAAATAAATTGAGTGTATATATCAATATACTTATATATGTTCGTGTAGTGTAAAATGCCTAGTGTGTATATATCAATATACTTATATGTTCATGAAGCATAAAATGCTTATGGGGAAATGCTCAATTATGGTAAGGGTACATATATCAATATGCAATTATGTTCAAATGTTTTGAGTCACACAATGGTCTAACCTACTTCCCAGACATTGTGAATTGCACAATGGTCTAATCTACTTCCGAGACATTGTGATTTGTGCAATGGTCTCTGGAATTATTCCACCACCTCATCAATATTAATTCATATGATATCAAAAACCCATCACAATTTATCGATTTCCAAATAGAAATATGAGATTTCTAAAGGATAAACTAATCCATCATCTACAAAAGCTGAAGTTTCTCTACATTCATCAAAGTTCAGCAACTTTCTCTACATTCATCAAAGTTTTCTTCTGAAACATTCATTGTTAAAAGATTGTGATCCTTGCCCAGTATGGACTGTTTTAGAATTACTTAAAACTTCCTTTCCACACGTATCTACCCGTACTATCTTCTATGCAATGGAATGTGAAAACATAGGTTACAAGTCTTGTATGGGCGGGACTTGCAACTGAATGGTTTGACATCGCCTTTGTTTAGTGGACAGTTTCTCAAAAGCAACGGACATATCACAAGTATACCTAATTTAGGTATTTGAAAATTTTATCGAACCTCGGCTAAATATAGACTAGTCACCTATATTTAACCTAGGGACAGTGGAACATAGTCTGACTAACTATGTTCGACTTAAAATTTTCAAATACTGAGAATAGCTGTACTAGGGTTATGTTCAGATTAATTTCCTACTTGAACTCAATAAACCACTAGAATACTTTAAAACGATCTAGAGACACGATAGTGCCTTACCACTCAGCAAGATTTTAACACCTTATTTGTACTATCTAATTTCATTCTTGAAAGTTTTCATTTATAAGATAATCCGAACTACTATCTTGAGATAGTCATCAATTCTTCTCTTCATCCCGTAAAAGTACTATCCTGTTTAGGTCCTAAGGGTACCATTCCGTCATAAACCTTTAAAATCTCTTAAAATTTTAAAGCAAACTTCACATCTCTACCAAACTCATTGCGAGGCCATGTAGCCATATGCATGGGCAGCCATACAAAACTCATTACGGGGCAATGTAGCCATATGCATGGGCAGTCGTACCAAACTCATTGCGAGGCCATGTATCCATATGCATGGGCAGCCGTACAAAACGCATTACGGGGCCATGTAGCCATATGCATGGGCAGTCGTACCAAACTCATTGCGAGGCCATGTAGCCATATGCATGGGCAGCTGATGTGTGGGGTTTGCACCAGGCTTTACCTCTCGAGGGATCTCGAGAAGCTTACAACCCCCACCAGGCAGTGTACTTGATCGTTCAGCTAGGAATAGTGTCGCTAGGATTTGAAAACCTAAAGACTGGGTCTAGAGATGAGAGATGATTCTTTTTGTATTTTTTATATTTTTATGAAAGCAATTAAAAATCTCGGGTTTTGAAGGATATGGGCGGAATTAGTTGCTAATCAACTAACCCAATACTAAGATGCAATCAAAATAAAATACTAGAAATGAAAATAAACTATATTATACTAAAGTTGTGAGCAATATGTGGGAGAAACGTGTTTACTTAGATTTCACTACTCCCTAGATATCTTTTACATGTTAATTACTTGTTATAGTTGCGTGGATGACGGATTGTATTCCTTAATACCATTCATGAGGTGGCGTACTTACTTCCCCAACCCAATGAGCGCCTACTTCACTCCTATGTCGAGCCGGCTAAGAAGCTCCTAACATGGGATCATTAGAATTTACTCATGCATTAAATACAACAAATAAAACCTAGTACACATCGGTTCATGTTTCCTAAGACGTTCAAGCATGTTACACAATGGAGATATGCCAGTTTTCTTAAGCCTAACATTGAAATCATTCATCCAATACAACCATAAACAAGTAATCAACACATAATTAACATCTAGGTTTCATTAGATCCAAGCAAACACAAGATAGATCTAGCCTAGCATGTTGATATCAAGACAAGCACAAGATATAGACAACCAACACATAGACATATTGATTGAATTAAGAGAAGACTTATCTCAATAGCACATGAAAGGATTCAAGGGTTGAAAATCCTTGAAAAAGCTGTAAAATACGAGCTAGGGTTTACAAAGTTCGGCCCTAGGGTTTCTCCACACAAGTTCCTCTCTAATGAATGAAAAATAGAAAACTATATATAGAGTTTAGAAGGTGACGGCGTCAAGAACAAATGTCTGACGCCGTCATCTCGCCGCCAAATAGTTCCTCGGACTGACTAGATCTGGGTCTGACGCCGTCATGTATACACCTTATGCAGGCCGTCACAAAATTAACTCTTGACGCCCTTGTTGTGACGCCGTCAGGTTTGTACTGGGTCGTCACCACTTTTACTCTTGACGCCGTCATGATTTTCCTCTTGACGCCGTCAGGTACTGTTCTCAGCATGGAAAATTAAGTCTTTGGCGTTTTCTTCACTTTTATGCTCCAAAAACGTCTGAATTGCTTTCTTTTCCAGATTTCACTCCCAAAGTACTTAAAATCACAAAAGGAACGATTTAGGGTAATATTTGATCAAATAAATTCAATTCCGGGCTTAAATGACCCCCTAAAAGTGGTTCATTTTTCGCCTCATCATATACCCTTACACTTAAGATTTGCTTGTCCTCAAGCAAATGCGTTTTTATTCTAGTCAAAATACAAGTTAGGGGTCATTTAACACTAATATAAAAGTAATTACAACAAATAATCATTCCACTAAAGACCAAAGACAAGCACGGAGGTCATACACTAGCACCTCACAAATAGTGTTTAGATACTCACATCTCTCGGGTGTAATAATGTAATATCACAATATGGAAATGGAAAACATCTCTCACTACCTGTCATAGCAAAATAGATTACCATAGGCTTGGGAAAGGATCAAACCTCCACCACATGGCGTAAGCACCTAGGATAAACTATCAAAGAAGTCTTTTAAAGGGTTGTAACGTTAGGTGTAGGGATATGAAATACATGGTTTTGTTGGATATAGGCAGTCTTTACTGGTGGCGAGTTAACAATCTTGGTTAATTACATGTACAATATGGCATTGCTAAGCCAATACTAGACTCGACTTAAGCTAATAAACCAAAAATAACAAAATCTTAAAATGAACATAGAATGAAAAGGGATGGTAGTCCGTATGTTTTTCTCTTTTTCTTTTTCTATTTTTTTCTTTTCTTTTTCTTGTTTTTTCGATTTTTTTTTTTTTTTTTTTTTCTTTTTTTGCATACACTCTTACCCTACCATCCAAAATAATACATCATAGGGAATGAACATTCCCCTTACACTTGAATGTTTACATACTTTACAATAAACTAATTTAATGACTCGAATTAAGAAAATCAAAACACTTGGAGTACTTTTAAGATTAACGTACATATGGGGGTAATAATATGATGTTCTTCCCCATTACTCCATAAAATAAGTACTTTACCCATGAGTCCCAATCGTCCCAAAACAATATGTACAAGGATATGACTCGACTTAACAACCATGTAATCAATTAGATAATTAACTTAGGGTTTAACAAATAACAATAATGCACTAAAGATGAGTGCATACACGGAAGGCTAAGGCGATTTGGGTGTACATTTAAGTGGGGTGTAACAAATTCTTCCTTTAAGTAAGATGCTTAAAGTTAGAAACGAAAAGATAGGCTCGGAGGGGTGTACTAGGGGTTTCGTGTACTGAAAATGAGTACAACGCTAAGGGTGTGGGAAAAATTAATTGACTTAACTAGCCAAGTAATATGACTTAAATGGTCAAGTAATTATAATACGAGTTTAACACAAAGGTGATCCTAATGCCTCTTATCATGTAGTAAATCCTACTACACGAATGTAGTCTCACTAGCGGTCTCGGGATGCATCACTAACGCAAGTTCTAGAATTTAAATGCTACCGGTACACTTATAAGCACTAATAGTAAATGCTTTTCCTATCAAATCTAAAGGCGAACCTCACATATTTGGGTGGAAGATTTTTCTGAATGGTACGGTTTTGTGCTAGTCATACAATCTCCTATCCATGAGACGCTTTCTATGGCTAAAGTTTTACTCCTAAATGTTGTAAAAAAATTTAAATTTGGCTCTAAAATTGCACTAACAAGTATTTCTCATAGTTTTATTACACATCTACTTTCAAACAAACAAACTCAAGCGAAAGTGTATCTGTAAGGTATCATCATTTTACCCTCCCCTTACACTTAAGATGAACATTGTCCCCAATGTTCAAGTAAAGAATGTAAAAGTGAAATAAGTAAAACGAATGAAATCAAATACTCCCCTGATTCGCTCAGTATGGATAATAAGGTGGCCAGGTTAAATCTTCCTCCAAGAAAATGAACAATCAAAGCTTCCCTTCCAAAATAATAATCATCTTCTTGTCATACATAACCTGAAAATTCTGAGAAAACAGACAAGGCAACCTCGCATAAAATCGGCGGCAATCTACATATGTTACTAAATCCTAGAAAACAAAATAAGATATAATGCTTGTGGAATGATGTTCGCAGATTTCCTGGAGATTATAAAACTAATAATTCAACAAAAACTTTAAGACTCCGTTAGAAAAACAAAACTGGTAAAATTTCCAGATTTTTACATGTGACGCCGTCAAGAGTAAACTCATGACGCCGTCAGAAGTGACCTGCAGAAATTCTTATGTTAAGTTTCCGGAAAATTTCTGGAAAAACTTGGTCCTACTTCCTGGAAAATCCTGCAAAACTTCATTATGACTCGATACAAGCATTTGACTATAACAAATACAAATATACATGTTCACTTAATATTGTGGAGAATCATGATCGGTTTGTTTCTTAAAAACATATTTAGGGTTTCCCCTTACACTTATCTTTTGCAAAAATACCTTTAGGTGAAGTTAAGACTAGGCCAAACAACAAAGTAAAGTATTTCCACTATTTAGTTTTGAAACATGATCTACCAACAATAAAAATAAAGCATGCATACGGAAGCAAATAACAAACAAACAAAATAAAAATTACACAAAATCATAGGTTGCCTCCCAAGAAGCGCTTTTCTTTATTTACGAGTCTTGTAGCTAGACTCAAGGTCATGGGTTACTACGTGATACGGGTGAGTTCCTCATTGAGGACATCCTTGGGATCAAACTTAGGTTTTAGCTTCCTATCGGTTTTCTTAGTACGGTATGACCTTTCAAACTTTTCTCCATCCGGATCATACAATGTCATCTTCATATGCCATGATCCGTCACCTTCTTTAGGTGGCTTGTCCCACCTCCATTTACACTTATCTCCCTCTCTTTTCCACTTATTCATCCCTATATTAATAAGCATTACGCTTAAGAACTCAATCATCTTCCTAAAGACTAAGGGGTTCTCAAAAGGATCTAGCTCTTCATCTCTAGCTATGAGTTGTTCCACCGAATGTGTCTTTTCGATGAAATCTTTTTCTAGATAGAATGGGCGTTGAGGTCCTATAAAGTTCCTTTCTATCCAAGGTCCATATCTAGATGGTCTCCTATTCATCTCTACCCAATGTGGTGTCGGTTCATCATCACAATCATAACTATGTTTCTTAACATCGTATACCGACCAAGTATCGCCTTCACCTACCGCTATCTTAGACTCCTTACAATTTATCATGGCGCTAGCGGTTGGTAAAAATCCTCTTCCTACCAACAATGGGCATGTAGTGTCACTAACCATGTCTAGGACGTGAAAATCCGCTAAGATAGTTAACTTTCCTACGTGAACAACTACATCCTTAATGATTCCAACCGGGTGGGCAATACTTCCATCCGCTAGACCTATCAATACCTTCGTCTCCTCTAACTTTCCTAGCTTAAGAGTGGTGAAAAGGGATAAGGGAATCAAGTTGAGGCTTGACCCTAAATCGGCTAGTGTGTCGAAAGCTTCGGATCTTCCTATCTTACAAGGCAAAACAAATATGCCCGGATCATCAAGCTTTTTAGGCAACTTGTTTTGAACGAAGGCGGTCCCATTTTTACCTAGTTTAAACTTCTCATACTTTTCTAGGAGGGCACTATAGTAGGGAGCACGGGCCAAGACATCAATGACGGGGCGTTCAAGGTGAAGTTCCTTGAATTCATCGTCAAGGTCTTGCGTAGGAGGTGTTTCAACTATGCTTTTGACCGGTTTTATATCGGGTGTTTTATTCGATTGGTCCTTTTGAATAATTTGGTTTTGTTTAAAACACGTGCTCATAGATTTTACTGAGTAGTATTGTGGACAAGAAGTGGGTGACGAAACTGATGATATGGAATTAACGTTTAGTTTCGGGTTCTTGATCGTGTCGCTTGGGAGTGCTCCCATTTCTCAGTCATTGAGAACTTTCAACAATGTGTCAATTTTGGTGGTCATCTCGCTTTGCTTTTGTTTGAAATCGGCTTCAAACATGGATATGCGAGCTTCTTGAGATGCCATAAACTTAGACATCAATCCTTCAAGATTGTTGGTACTACCGTAGTTGCTAGAAGGATTGTTGTTGAAAGTATGGTTGGAGGGTGGACCGTTTGGTTGGTAACGATTAGGCGAATTGGAAGAATTGGCTTGATTTTGTTTCCACCTAAGGTTTGGGTGATTTTTCCAAGAGGGGTTGTAGGAATCACCGTAAGGGTTTGGCTCGGGTTTGAAAGTGTACCACTTGTCTCTCGCTTCGTCGGTACGCGAGGATGCGTAGTCCGCAAAAGCTGTTCCGGGGAGTTCCACACAATCACGAGTGTCATGGGGACCACTACATAATTCGCATGAAGAAGTGATTTTGTTCACTTGGCTTGAAGGCTTAGGAGCTTTGTAAGATTTCATGAGAAACTTGACTTGGTCCTCAAGTTCCATGATCCTACGGTTGGGAGTGTTAGAGTTGTTCGAAGGCAAAGATATTGCCTTGACCGTTTTGTTCAAATCACGGGGATCATTCCAACTTTCGTTTTCATAGAAAGCAAGATCTTCTATGAGTTCCCATGATTGTTCCGCACTTAGATCACGTAGCTTACCACCGGCCGATTGGTCAATGGCTCGCCTTGTGGAGAGATCGATATGGTAATAAAAGATTTGGACTTGGAGCCAAAGATCTATGCCATGATGAGGGACTTTTTGGAGTAAGTCCTTGAAACGAGTCCATGCTTCATAAAGAGTTTCACCTTGACGTTGTTGGAACATCAAGATGTCATTTCTAAGCTTGGTAGTTCTCCCCGGTGGGAAAAATTGAGCAAGGAAACGAGTGGTGAGATCATCCCATGTGGTGATGGATCCCGCGGGTAAACGTTCAATCCATTGACTAGCTTGATCACGTAGAGAGAATTGGAATAGGCGTAATCGGGTTGTCTCTCTAGTTGCAACATCTAGGTCTATGGAATCTACGATTTTGAGGAAATCCTTGAGATGTTGGTTTGGATCTTCGGAACGAAGTCCATGGAATGCACATCTGCTTTGCACCAACCGGATGGTGTCGGATCGCAAGGGGGCCACATTAGCTCCGGTGAGCTCAATAGTGTTTCGATAGCCTTGGTGGCTAGGTCGGGAATACTCTCCTAGGGTTCGTGGCCTAAGAGGTTCTAGTGGTGGGTTTTGTTGTGGTGGGATGACGGGTTCAAAGATGTTCCCATCGTCCATGATGTCGGGTGGTGAAGAGTTACGAACAAAGGAAACAAAGAAATAAGATAGACTAAAGAGAACCTAAAAATTAAAAATAAAATCTTACTAGAAAGAAATCTAGCAAGTAGACCTAATAAAAAGAGATTCTAACCTAGACAATAACTATTCCCCGGGCTGCGGCGCCAAAAACTTGATGCGTGGGGTTTGCACCAGGCTTTACCTTTCGAGGGATCTCGAGAAGCTTACAACCCCCACCAGGCAGTGTACCTGATCGATGTAGTATAGTATAATGACAAGTACCGGGGGATTGATCGTTCAGCTAGGAATAGTGTCGCTAGGGTTAGAAAACCTAAAGACTAGGTCTAGAGATGAGAGATGATTCTTTTTGTATTTTTTTATATTTTTATGAAAACAATTAACAATCTCGGGTTTTAAAGGATATGGGCGGAATTAGTTGCTAATCAACTAACCCAATACTAAGATGCAATCAAAATATAATACTAGAAATGAAAATAAACTATATTATACTAAAGTTGTGAGCAATATGTGGGAGAAATGTGTTTACTTAGATTTCACTACTCCCTAGATATCTTTTACATGTTAATTACTTGTTATAGTTGCGTGGATGACGGATTGTATTCCTTAATACCATTCATGGGGTGGCGTACTTACTTCCCCAATCCTATGAGCACCTACTTCACTCCTATGTCGAGCCGGCTAAGAAGCTCCTAACATGGGATCATTAGAATTTACTCATGCATTAAATACAAACAATAAAACCTAGTACACATCGGTTCATGTTTCCTAAGACGTTCAAGCATGTTACACAATGGAGATCTGCCAGTTTTCTTAAGCCTAACATTGAAATCATTCATCCAATACAACCATAAACAAGTAATCAACACATAATTAACATCTAGGTTTCATTAGATCCAAGCAAACACAAGATAGATCTAGCCTAGCATGTTGAAATCAAGACAAGCACAAGTTATAGACAACCAACACATAGACATATTGATTGAATTAAGAGAAGACTTATCTCAATAGCACATGAAAGGATTCAAGGGTTGAAAATCCTTGAAAAAGCTGTAAAATACGAGCTAGGGTTTACAAAGTTCGGCCCTAGGGTTTCTCCACACAAGTTCCTCTCTAATGAATGAAAAATAGAAAACTATATATAGAGTTTAGAAGGTGACGGCGTCAAGAACAAATGTCTGACGCCGTCATCTCGCCGCCAAATAGTTCCTCGGACTGCCTAGATCTGGGTCTAATGCCGTCATGTATACACCTTATGCAGGTCGTCACAAAATTAACTCTTGACGCCCTTGTTGTGACGTCGTCAGGTTTGTACTGGGTCATCACCAGTTTTACTCTTGACGCCGTCATGATTTTCCTCTTGACGCCGTCAGGTACTGTTCTCAGCATGGAAAATTAAGTCTTTGGCGTTTTCTTCACTTTTATGCTCCAAAAACGTCCGAATTGCTTCCTTTTCAAGATTTCACTCCCAAAGTACCTAAAATCACAAAAGGAACGAATTAGGGTAATATTTGATCAAATAAATTCAATTTCGGGCTTAAATGACCCCCTAAAAGTGGTTCATTTTTCGCCTCATCAGCAACCGTACAAAACTCATTACGGGGCCATGTAGCCATATGCATGGGCAGTCGTACAGAACTCATTGCGAGGCCATGTAGCCATATGCATGGGCAGCCGTACAAAATTAATTACGGGGCCATGTAGCCATATGCATGGGCAGCCGTACATAACTTATTACGGGACCATGTAGCCATATGTATGGGCAGCCGTACAAAACTCATTTCGGTGCCATGTAGCCATATGCATGGGCAGCCGTTTAATTCAAACAGGACTTGGTCCAACCACATGTTCAACACTTATTCCATTATTCGTTTCCTATGTCAATTGATTTTGTTGTTCAACTACTATATCAATCAATGTTGCAAAAATCGTGAATCGGTAGCCGGGCGGTCGACCACCTTGCAGCCTGTAATCGGTCAAGGCGGTGATTAATCGGTGATTAATCGGTTTGGCATTTCCTGCATGTTTTGAGAATTTCTGGAGAGCAAACTAAAGATCTTAACAGATTCAAGCCTTCTATGTTTTCAAACCACAATAAAAGGCTTCAATTCTGATTATGAGGCCCATTGTGCGTTATAAGTGAAATAAACGATCCCCAAATTAAGTAAAATGCCTAAATTTTTATTTTTTTAAATTTGACCGATTCGGCCGATTCGGCCGATTTTTGACCGATTCGGCCGATTTTTGACCGATTCGGCCGATTTTTGGCCGATTTTTTTCCCAGACCGATTTTTTTAGCCGATTAGCCTAAATCGCCAAGGTCTATGGCCGATTACCTTGGAATCAGCGATTAATCGGCCGATTTTTCCGATTTTTGCAACATTGATATCAATTGCTATTGATACTTGACAACTATATCAATTTCTATTTGATATTCAACTATGTCATCAATTTCTATTGACACACCGTATTCTGAGACAAATCAAACTACATCACTGGTAATTCCAGACTCTAGTCCTCATAAGTAACCACGCCTCTTCATCTACACCACTCCAACATATAACACACATAGAACTTCGGGACGAAGTTCCCTTATGGGGTAAAGACTGTAACAATTCGCATTTTCAGGTTACCATCCAATCCCGAAAATTTCACTATTCATTTTTACTATTCACTTTCACAATTCATTTTCCGAAATTTAATTTTTATTTCATATTCTCGTGTGATAAATCATTTCCATGGAAAAATAAAAGTTTGACACTCATCAGATCATTTTCGCGAAAGTTATTAAGGAACTACACATTTAGGTTAAAACATCATTCAAAAATCCTACGCACAATGAAACTCAACCGCGTCAATTTTCCCCGCATCAGAGAAATGTTTAATACACTCATGATTAATTAGAGAATTTATCATGACTAAGAAAAGTGTTACCAAATAGACCCTGGACCGTGAGAAACAGAAATTTACGTTTTTAAGCACTTTTACTTGTCCGTAAACTTAGCCTATACCTGCACCGCATTTCTGAGACGATTTGAGTTTTCACATTTTTGGAAAATTCAACATATTTTCCCTCCTCCTTTGACCAAAAATCATTCCTTGATTTTATAAATCATTCCTTGATTTTTAGGCTTACGATTTTATGTCTAAAAGACATTAAATACCAACCGACACCAGACTGAGCCCATTCTAGACATTATATGTCATTTCAATTCATTATTATCCTATTAGAAAAGTAGCATTTTACTTTTCTCAATTTTACACAATATTCGTACGTTTTACGTATTACGCGTTTTAGACCCGTGTTTCCAGTTTTAGCAGGGTTTAAACAACCCGATGGAGCTTACCATTCATTTTATATTTTATTATGGAGTATATTGACAAGTTTAGTCATTCTTTCAAGTTTCATATTTTTACGATACCCGGATTTACGTTTCGTGGCTTAACCATTTACGGTTAGCAATTAACGGAACCAAAACTGACTCGTAAACTAGATAATACCAAGCTTCCCACACACTCATCTCTATCTTACATGTGCCCCACCCCTGCTTCTAGTTACTTGTACAAGTTTTCATCTTAACAAAATATCTTCTAAGGTATAACAAGTCAATTTGACTACTTCATCCATTATATATCAAAAACAACTAGCAAGAAAAAGATATTTCTCTCCTCCTCCTCCTGGGGATCGGCCAAGGAGCAAACCACAAGCATTCACCATTGATTTTTCAAGATCAAGACGTAAACAAGATCATCTAGTACTCCTTGTTAGGGTTTTGAAAGAAAAACTCAAGGTTTTATAAGTTTTCATCATCCAAGCTCACTAATCTTCCAAAGTTGCGGTTAGAGATCGTACCTCATTTCAGTGTATCCACTTTTGTCATCATAGCTATCGCACCAGGTGAGTCATAGCTCCTACTCTTTTAATTGTTTTGTCAACTCTATGGGGGAGAATACATGCTCATTTTTACATAAATGCAATACTTGTTTTACTTGAACATGCTACTTGTTTACTTAAACACCAATTGCCTTACTCAATGTTTGTGGTTTACTCAAATGCTTTATGTGTTTACATGTTACATACTTCATTATCTTCCCATTGCACTAGTATTCAAAAACGTAGTATTATGGCTTCCACTTCATTGTCATCATTATTTATATGGCATCATTTTCAAAATTGTTTATATAGCGGTATTGCTACATTTATCTTTGAATCTAGAGACAAGTATTACTTTTGTTCACATAAACCACATCATATTTGGCAGTGGGTTGTAAACACACAGGTTGCAAGTCTTGTATGGGCGGGGCTTGGAACTGAGTGGATTTACGATGCCTTTGTTGGGAAATCATCATTCAAATGTTTTACATTATATTTTTGTCACTCAACTCTATGAACTCACCAACCTCGTGTTGACACTTTAGCATGTATTTTTAAGTTCATAATGAACAAGGTTGGCACGGAGGAGCACGGATATTCAAGAGGGCTATAAATCTTATTATCATTCGAAAACTCATTTAATGTAATTTGTAAACATGGAACCATCTGGGACCTCATTTTGAAATCTCTGATATTTATATAATTTGAATGATAAATCTTTTAAAATGACTCAATTAGAGATCGTTTTCTATTATTATGACTGTTGTGTCGTCGAGTAACACCCGGTTTGAATTCCGCTGCACCATTGAATTGGGGGTGTTACAATGAACAGATCAAGAGCGACCCAAAGTGTATTTAAATGATTTACGACCTATATAACAGCTTTATTAAGAAAATAAGATGTGTTATTGCAGTATAGCTTTTGTAATATGCTTTACTACATTAACTATCTATGAAGTTCATGCAATAGGGTCAATGAGTGTTTGTCGTTCTCAACACAAGCCGATCAGAGACATTTTGACCCGTAGAAAAACATGTGTATTATGAGTTAACCCATTTCTACCCATCATTTAAAAGTTGATGGCAACTACTCATTCGAGGACTTTAAGAAATTCAAAAATGTGGGAATGGTATTTTTGCCAACAAAAATATAAACTAAGATGCGTAAGAATAAAAACTCAAACCTGAGATTCTTTAGGCCTAATTCATCCCATTCATGTGATGAACTACTTCCTTCTACTATCCCAGTCCCAGCATAGTTCAAACCACCTAAAGAGCCCCTCATATAAATTAATCATGAAACTGCATATGCATAAAGAATTATATGTGACCATTTTGACCTATTTTCTTACGTATGGGTTTATTTGGGGCATGTTTGATCCTACATGGGTCAAGCAGGCCAAATCAGAAAACTTAGCTAAAAATAAAACGGCTTTAGAGTCTCGCAAAGAGTTACTATCATTTGATAAAGCTCAATACCAAAAACGTATAAATGAAATCATTACATGTTTCTAGATAAACGTGCAATGAAAATGAGTGCTTTTGTTTCCTAAAGAAAACTTACCATGTAACTTGTCTTCTAGGTTTCTGTTAGGCACGAGCTCATAAACAGAGACTAAGTTCTCATATTCCACACATACTCAAAAAAGTTGTAATGTTGTTCTGATTACAAAAATACAATGATCAAATAATCATTTCCAGAAGCAATTCCAAATACCCTCTTACTGAAGTACATAAAGATAAAGAGATCATTAGTTTGCAGTCTACAAAATGATACATTCCATAAAGAATAAGTGCACTGACCTGAGCATTAACACGTCTCTTTCTCCTTATCAAACTATAGATACTCGTATTAGATATTTAACCAAATAGGGCCAAATCAAATATATATTGAAGTGGAAAAAGTTCATTATTAACACACATCTCCAGCCCAACGTAAACTCATACCTCGACTGTGAACTATGAGATGAAAAGCTTTTGAAGCTAAATGACCACATACTGGTTCAACAGACTGGAAATGGCGATTATTCTGAAAAAAAATAATTAATTAATCATAATAAATGTCATTATTAAGCAAGCACAGTAATAATGATTAAACATTTTTACCTTAAAGTTGTTAATAAGAGAATTTTGGCATCAACTGAATCATGTGTTTATTATTCTTGACATGATAAACATGAGAACTATGTAAAACTACTTTATCTTTTGGCCTCCTTTATTCTCCTAATGTAAGCTCAAAATTTAACTCCATTGTAATAGGCAACTTGTCCGGGACGGTATCCACCACGTCTTTCAGGCTTCTCAGAGTCACCATTCTCCGAAGGTTGTATGTACCCTCAGTAAACCCATTGTAATAGCGAAAATAACATTTTTTGCATCAAATTTCCCATTGATGTTGCAGGTACCTTAACGAAGGTGGTTCGCCCTTATGAGTTATCAACCAGTTACCTTACAGAAGATGGTCCAAACTCTAAGAGAGCTTGTTATCTGTTGTGCTATCAGTCTCAACATATAATCACCTGTAACATAATTGCTTAAACCATCAAATGTTATAGGGAATGTGGGTGTTTAATACTCCATGAGATATGAAGCATATCAATATTCAGTGAACACTAGGTAGAAGCCATGGTAAGTGTTTCACTTATAACATATGAATCATTATGAGACTATGAAATAATATTTACCTTGTCAAATTGGAGGTGTAGGGAAACAAACTTTCCCGTAACATGGTCTTCGTTGGTGTCAATAACTTGTCGAAGATACTTGGTTCCATCTGCATAAATACTGTCAACAATTAGGTACCGGAGAGGAGTCATGTGTGCCTCATCAAGACTTTTTTTGGGTATACCTGGGTTTCTGACTTGACATTGCTTCACCAAGACTTCTAACATGTGGAACAAAAACCAATACTCTGACTAAATAGCACTTGTAAAGCTTAATGGGTATATAAAAGTTAGCACGCAGACATGGAATCACTTTTGACCAAAACTGTGTTTTTACCTCAAGAAAAACATCAATCTATTTTGTTACAAACATCAAACAAATACCCCTTGATAAACCTTGTGTATCTGTTTCAGCGACATTCGTTGTCCCGGGAACATAACAACAACAGGTTGCTTGATCACCACGAATAACACCCGCCAATCCTGCGAATAATCATTACTTGTAAATAATCATTGTTTTTGAGTTAGTAACAAAAATATCAAATAAATAAGAAAGACAAAAGGACATCAGGTACCTTGTGAAGTCACGTTACGACCATCACTTTCAGGTCTAAATTTTTTCTGAGTTGTGATTAGTATACATCTTTTCTTACAATAATGAATAAAATTGCAAGATCATTGACGATACCTAAAAAGTGTCTCAAGCTATCTTTAACATAACATGTACCAACACAAAACGCAATGCAAAAGATTTTATCATTGTTTTATATCCTAGAAACATCAAAAACATCAAAAAAAACAATTGTATAATATTAACATTCATCTAATAAAAAAAGTAGAGTAAGAAAAAAACCCGATCACAACCGTAGACAGGTCCATGATGAGATAGCCAACCGAAGAATCATAGGAAGGAAAAAAGGTATGAGAAAAAGTATATTATAAATCAACTATGACATTTTTACGTAGGTTTATATAAATCAGACTAAGGTTATCAAACTGAGTAACTATACCTTAAGTGAAGAATATTATTGCTATTCCAAAATTAGTTGAATGATCAAGGTCTTGCAGTAGGGATTTTAAGCATATTGGTTGTCATTACTATCAAAAAAGAAGTATATTGGCATGCAAACGACCGTCAGAATTGAAGATCTAGCGACATTAGAAATATACATACATCATGGTGAGCTCCGTCATCTTGTTTTGATTTAGGGTTTTGAAGAAGATGAAACTCATACATATGGCTATATCCGTAATGTTTAAATTCTATTTTGTATGTTTTTTTTTTTTTTTTTTTTTTTTTTTAAATCTGGTTTAAAATCTGGTTTAAATTCTATATAACTCAAAAATTAAGTTGGTCAAGTGGTAAAAGTAGTTAGTAATGTATCAAAAGATCCTAGGTTCAAATCCTGCATAATATATTTTTACACTAATAAAAACCGAATTTTACACTTTTAAAAAATTACCGAGATTAATTTTAAAAAAATACGAAATAAAAAAATTTAAAAATTGCTTTAAAAAATTGCCGAAATTAATTTAAAAAAAAAACACAAAATAAAAAAAATTGCTTACATGGCCACAATGTGATGACATGGTTGATAATGAATTAATGGGCAGTGACTGGGCAATGAGGTGACATATTCTTCAAACGCCTCCTGTTATATATATATATATATATATATATATATATATATATATATATATATATATATATATATATATATATATATATATATATATAACAGGAGGCGTTTGAAGAATATGTCACCTCATTGCCAAGTCAATTCCTAGTAATTCATTATCAGCCATGTCATCAACTAAAATTCGGATTAATTAAAATGTTATTGTTTTGCCATTTATCTAAATTCCACGTAATCAATCCTTTTCCATAACATTAATAAAATTCGGATTTATTATCCTCAAAAAGTCATGGTGCAGGATTCGAACCTATATCTTTGGGTTCAAATGCATACATCTCAACCAATGGAGCCAAGCCATTGATTGTGATCAAGAACCGAAAACAAAAAAAATAAGTTAGACTAAATAGATTGAGCTAAACACAGAGGCACTAATTGTGACATTATGGGGAAATAAACATAGGGGCACATAACTAAACGCTTGTTGAGTCTCCTATCAATATTCCATACCCTTCCCAAAATAAATCGACAACTTCTGCTCTGGATCACACATGTAATTTCTTAAGGTGATTAAAAAGCACAATTCATTTTCACAATATCCTGTTTTTGTTTGCTCTGATTGTATAAACTTTTCCCTATTAGTCTACTTTGTATCCAATGTTCTATTATCCGGTTATAGATATCAATTTGTTATGATTATCCAATGTTCTATTATCCTGTTTCTGTTTGCTCTGATTGTAAACCATCAACCTATTTTCAAATCGAATACATCCCAATATGTCAGCCGATTATTTATTGATAAAGCAGTTTATAAGGCACAAACTAAGAACTGATGGGGATGAATTTCGAACGATTATCTTAGGATATCAGGTTTTGCTTGTGCATTATTCTAAATAAAAACCTATATCCTACAAGGTATAGTCTTTATTTATGACTTGAGTTTTTTTTCTTTAAATCTTGCATTTAATTTTTAATCCAATATATGTCTGGAAAAAATTTTGATTTCAAAACTTTTTTATTAGTAGACATGAGGTTTTGCTATTGGAGAATGAGATTGCATGTAATGAGTCCGTTATCGAGGAAAGAGAACAAGGAATATAAGAAATTCATAATCAAATAGGTGAGGTCAAAAATTCAAAGAACTTTCTATTTTGAGCAAAGAGATATGATTGGTAAGCATGATGTTCTTTCTCAGTTCATGTTTACGTTATGCAGTTTAATTTGTGATTACGAATTTTATTGGCTAGGGTTATGCAGATTAGTTAGTAGGTTGGGAATGCTTAATTTCAACTTTTGAAGATTTGTTTGTTTTTTAGTCACATAGCATATTTGAGCGGATTCAAATATCAGATTGCACCATTGGATTCATGTTAAAGAAGTGCCTCATTATATGCCGGATCTATCTTTCTCCACAATTAAGTGCACTTTTTTAATGTTCTATAAATGATTTGTATTTGTATTATTGACGATTTTTATCAAAATATTGGGCAGTTTAAACTTGGGTTAAAGGGGAAGTCACATGTTACTTTAGCCTTTGCAATGTTATCCAGACGAAATGGGAACATAGAGAAGCTTGCATCAGGTTTAGTGAAGCCGTTTATGACTCAGCCTATTGTGACTTCATCTACATATAAATCTGGTGCGTTCCTAAATTCATGTAAACAATTTCTGAATTCGTATAGTTACGAAAGGTGCAAAACACATATCATTGCGATTGAACAAACTTTTTAAGATGCGCGTGTAGGAAGTGATGAGTAACGGGTTTAAACGTGATCAGGTTAAGATGGGTCATTTTATTCGATTTGAAACTAGACTTGAGTGGCTAGCAGAGCATATTACTTTGTGCTAATTGATATTCTATAAATTATTATATTGCCTTGTAATACGTTACTTCTACACTATGTTTTAGGGACATCACAATCTTCGTTAGAGATGAAAGCCGCCCATGTCTTTCACAGGAATGTTATTGGAATATATTGGCAAAAGAGGGCTCG